>JAOQMQ010000001.1:24068864-24080177 GCA_027563845.1 Erythroxylum subrotundum | reverse complement strand
GTGAAACCAAGGGGTTCTCAGTATTCATGCACATGATCTCTTCTTAATGTAATAAAGACATTAAAGACAAGAGTATCAGAATGAAGCCAAGGGGTTTTCGATATTCATGCACACACACAAAAATGAAAAAAAAAAGTGTTCTTTTTAATGCATTAAAACGGAAATGCACAAAAACTTGTTATTCATGCATTTAATACATACTCTCCTATTTGTATCATCATACAAACACGAAAATCAAGTCAGATTTTTTTTTTCCTCATTTCCTTCATGCACACAAACGTTCCTTTCGGTTGAATATATGCTTAAATAACAAGAAATAAAGCTTTTTGGTTTCGGTAAAACCCACTTTTGTTAAATGCATTTACTGTGTATAACTTGACAAAGCCAAGGATTTGTTTGCCGTGCTTTTAACCATTGGTCTTAAATGCACTCTTCTTTCTTTTTGATGTTTATATGCGTAAACAACATGAAACGAAAATTTCCGGTTTCCGTAAAATAATTTCAACGTAAACTTATAATATTCTCATGTATATGAACACAATAAAATACGCAAATCAATGAAAAACGCAAAATTTGGCTCTATACCAATGTAAATTTATATATAAAGACTAACCTCAATACGGAAACGGTTAATTAATTCTCCAATTGTTAATCCATGTTTCACAGTTAGCTATTAGAATCACCGTTAATCTACGTCCCAAATTCTAAACTTTAATGGTACGTTTCACGTAAGAAAGAACGAGAAAGTTTTTCTTTTTTATTGTTATGAATATTTTTATTCCACTCCCTAAATACTCCTTTTATACGAGAATAAACATAACCTACAGAGGTTATGTTACGTGGCTGTTAATCTTGTGTTTTCATGTTGTCTAACTGCCATCAACTAAGAAAACCACTATCGCAAGCAACACAAAGACATATCAATCCAAAACAAAAAGGTAACTCCAAGTTTTTTGCAGAAAGACTTCAAGAACAATCATCAATACGAAAAACCCATCATCTATTCTTGAACAACCAATCATATAACCTGCTAGAGTGTTGAGAAACTGGTAAAGAAGAAAGATTTCTTTACCTGGTTTTTGAAGACCTTGAGTAATAGCTAGATATCCGGTGAGCAGCTGGCGGTTTCGGACAGATAAAAAGACTCTGCTTGCTGGTCTGGTTGGGCTTTAGAGTTTAGAGTGAAAATCCAACGGTTGATAATTTACTCAATTTCTTACTTATTCCTGATTTTTATTATAATTTGTATTGATCTTTAATGTATAAATCTTGAATAAAGATAATATTATATCACCAAATATTCAATTAGAATTTTAATCTTTTTTATTAAAAAGTAAAATTATATTTTTCACACTATTTTAATCCCATATTATAAATAAAAATATATAATTGTTACTAGTTTTGGGAACTAAATAACTGCCACCGGTATGTTGCCGCTTTGAACCGCCAAAAGCGAGGAAACGACACTGGAGCGTAACTTTCCTCTGGAACTGGCGCGTTGAGCGCTGATTGGTTCCCATAAAATAGGAATCTGTTATGGTTTCATGTGTGCTGACAATATATATACTCTTATAAATTATGTAATTATAAATATGTATTATCAAATAATATAATATTAATTTAGAGAGATTTTAGTTAATTAAGGAGTTTACATGCAAACAGTCTTGTTGATGCGACAGGGGAGAAGAGAAGCTGATTGTCGCTAAGCGCAGAAACTAAAATACCCAGGTCAGTTTCATGTTTCCTTGACAAATTTGTAGGTTTTTACTTTGTGGGTGTTTTCAAAATTCTAAATTTTCGTTTTTGTTGAAATGATTTGGTGGTAAATTTAGGATTTTGAGATTGACCCAGTTGCTAACCCGTCGAAAGATCATTGCTTTCTGGTTTTTTGTTTATGATGGTCCATTGTTGCATAGGGAATTGGGGCTCGCATAGCTCAGGCTAGCGGAAATTCGGGATTTTTGGAGTGCTGTTCTGTGTTTGGCTTGCATGTATGCTTGAAACAGAGTCCTCTGACTACTTGTTTCTTCATTTTCTTCCCTTAACAAGTTCTGCTTGATGGGTTCGACCCGAGTAGTTGTGAGTTGTAATTGCCAGAAATGAGGATCATAATTCGATAGGGTCTTAGCTGATATCTCTTGCTGTCACTTTCTGTCTCGGGAAGTTTGATTCTGTTCTTACTATTTGAAACTGAGGCTGTTTCTTCCCACCTGATGATTGTAATTTTCATCAATTTGCTTAAAGGTTTGCATCTAGGCTTGTGTATGATGCAAGGTTTTTGAGTGGCTTGCCTAACACATAAATTCAGTTTATACTTTTTTCTCTGTCAATGCATACCTAGTTTCACTAGGAATATGGACTATGTTTTCAGGGTTTGGCTCTGTTGGTACATGGAGTCGGTTAGTGGATCTCAATGCCTGGTGCCATGGAAAAGAAAGGAATAGATGATTATGAACCAGGGCCACTCCCTTCACCTAGACAGTTGGAGAAATTTGGTGCTGTAAAGAGAGTGCTTGATAATCCTTCGGAGCGTTTAAGCAAGTTGAGGTCAGAATATGAACTCGAGAGGTACAATTTGCTTGAAAATTTTCTATTATGAAGTCATAATAGATAGATATAAGCATTTCAAAAGATGGATTTGTTTCCATGTTGATGTACACTACCTCTCATCATTACCTATGGAAATGGAAATAATTTTTCAGGGAGGAAAGAAGAAAAAGAAGATGGAGGAAGATGATTGGTCTTGGAGGGAGTGAATGGAAGCATTATGCTAGGAGAAAATCCCAAGTTGTAAGGAGGCGTATAAGGAAAGGAATTCCTGATTGTTTAAGGGGACTTGTTTGGCAGTTGATATCTGGAAGCAGGGACCTTCTGCTGATGAACCCTGGGGTTTATGGGGTACGTATTACCTGGCTCTTTAAAGACCAACCCTCATATCTGCTGTATTCCTAAGCTGATGAAATTATATATTTGTTGCAGAAACTGGTTATAAATGAGACATCACCTTCAGAGCCGGATATAATTCGTGATATTTCTCGCACATTTCATTCACATGTTTTCTTCCAACAAAGAGAAGGGTCTGGGCAGAGGTCCCTCTACAATGTTTTGAAGGCATATTCTGTCTATGATAGAGACATCGGCTATGTCCAGGTACGACTATTCTGCTCCTTCATTTAGTTTTGTTCAGAAACTGAATGAGGAATGACATTTGAATCGTCAAAAGTGCAGGGAATGGGTTTCCTAGCTGGTCTATTGCTACTCTATATGAGTGAAGAGGATGCATTCTGGTCATTGGTTGCATTGCTCAAGGGTGCTGTTCACGCCCCAATGGAAGGATTATATCAAGTAATTCTCTGAGTTATAGAATTCAGGTTTCTAACTGAATCATTGGCTATTATTTGATACCCAGCAAAATAAAGCTGTTGTGTGGTTAAATCAATCTAGGTCTTTTTTAGGTCAATGGCCTTTTTCTAGACTATGGCTGCTGAAGGACTCTTGATGGATGTGATATAGGATCCTTTTCTTTTTCTAGCTTTGAATTATTTTGCTTCATTTCTTGCCTTCTCATATTCTATTCTCTTCTGGTTGGTGTTTTCACAAAGAAGCTGAGAGACACTTCATGATTACTATTTTTAAGTTGATAACTGTCCTCTGTAACTTTTTTATTCTTCGAATTGATCACAGAAGACAGCCAGGACAAAAGAATTTTGATAAAATAAAGAGAAATAAGAGGAGAATAAGTGGAGAAGAATTGAATCATCTTATGAAATCTAGATAATTTGTCATATTTTCAGCTCCAAATTTGTGAATCAAATTTCTAAATGATTGTGCCATGATTCTTCAATTTCTTTAATTGCTGAAGAGATTTGTAGCATGATCATAGGTGAAAATCTTGTGCAGTTCATGTCTCTTCATGAAATTTCAGCATAGAATCGATGCCTGCCTCTATAAATAATATAACTTCTTGACCATTTTAGTTAGGAATAGACAAAAATCTATATGAACTCCTTGACCTTGGCGGGATTATTCTCCGAGGATGAGCTTTTCTAATTCTGTTGCAGGTGGGTATGCCTCTTGTACAGCAGTTCCTGTTTCAGTTTGACCTCTTGGTGAAGGAGCATTTGCCGAAGCTGGCAGATCATTTCACCCGAGAAATGATTATTCCTAGCATGTATGCAAGTCAGTGGTTTATCACTGTCTTTACATATTCTTTCCCATTTCATTTGGCTATTCGAATTTGGGATCTCTTTTTGTATGAGGTCAGTAACTATTGATTTGGCATTTATTTTCAGTTAAGTGTTGTCGTGTTCTTTGCGTTTATATACATCTCTTTTGCTAGGGAGTTAAAATTCTTTTCAAAGTCGGTTTGGCTCTGTTAAAGTATTGCCAAGACGACTTGGTAAGTTTTTCAAAGCCTCCTTTAATATTCTTTATTTGAACAAGTGTATTTTCTGCTCATATACTGGTTCGTCAGGTAAAGTTGCCGTTTGAGAAGCTTATTCATGCTTTACGTAACTTCCCTCAAGATGCCATGGATCCTGATGTATTAATACCAATGGCTTACTCAATCAAGGTTCAATCTGTCTCTATGCTATACTTTTCGGTTCCTATCTTATTCTTTTCAATATGGAAGTGCTTGTGATGCTTGTCCTTTCTGTTCTGTGTGTAATTAGAGTGATTTCTTACGATGGCCTTACTTTGGATCATATATGAAAGAAGAAAAATTTGGTGATCATCTTAAACTTTTCGATGATCAGAGCGCGTGACATCAGTACAATTAATATTAGAACCACTGATCTTTTCGTGCCTAGTGCTTCCTGAGTATCTTTCAGGTGACAAATTTCAGGAAGGTCAAACTTTTCATTTAGTTAGCTCGAGAAGTTATAGACCTAGAGTAGATCTACAAAATCCTTCTTAAGACGAAAACAAATGCCACGCTATATTCAAATTCTACAAGAAAATAGGAAGATATTACACACATTTTCTGATCATCAATTAGAACACACGAGGTAATTTTATTAGCACGATTTTTGTATTCTAGTTTTCTTTTCTTGTTTCTTGTTCTGTTAAGATTAAATGACTTTATATTGAAGGAAGGGCTTTCATTTAACAATGAATATCAGTATCAGAGTGTTAAATAAGGGAAGGCCAACTGTGTCATGACCAACATGTGACTGAGAATATAAGAAGATATGTTTCTTTTTGCTATTACTTAGGAATCTTAGCTATGTTTTTGAAACTATTGCGACGTGCCAGCCGGAAAAAAAGGAGATCGGAATAGACTACAACTTTGAAATTATGTGGCCATGAGCCATGACCTATGATAGGGTTGCTTGATGCTGGCATTATTAGAAAGTATCTATTCTTGAGAAACAATCAGATAATTTTCTACTTTTTTTTCCCTGAGAAATGTATTGTGGGTGTATTTGCTGATTATGTTGAATATCATGTTTATATGTTGATAATTTTAACTAGCTAAAACTATTTTATGCATTCAACAGAGTAATAAGCTAGCCTATCGTTAAGAAGCCAAGTAATTCTTGGTCTTGAACTTTTCCAAGTACTCTCAGATTTTTTCAAGAAAGAAGTAGCCATTTACTCCTTAAAATTTTCAGTATAGTAACAGAATGATGTTGATTATTTGTAGGTTTTCTGTCCTGAATTTATTTGTTCTTTCATTTATCTTTCTCATCGACTTTCCAATGGATGCACTGCCATGATCTTACTGATACTTGTGTCACTTTTCTTTTAGCATTTAACTTTTCATTCTGCAACTGAGATGCACTGAACAAATGCTTAATACATTCATCTGATTCTGAACTAAGTTCACACTCTTACAAACTCACACAACAATGAAAATAATGATAAAAAGTTAACTAGATAGCAAATATGACATAAAGGTTACTCTTCTGCTGAAGCTTTTTTCATCAGTAAGATTAGGACTTGCTCAAAATGTTGTTAAAAATGGGAGGAAGAATCATGCTTGTGCTTGTCAGTTTCAACTTTCAAGGATTCTGCAGAAAAAGACAATTCATTTTAGGATAAAGGATATGGAATTTTCGTGTGATTTAAGTAACTTTAAAAAAATTATATTCTTTAAAATTATTATAAAAAAACTTTCTTGTTTTCAACCTTTTAGAAAATTTCTTTTTCTTAAATTTTTTTTTAAAAATAACAATGAAAAATATATCATATGAATTGTTACTGACATAATGATTCAACTTAGTTCTTAAACATGACATAATTAAATTCGACTTAAAATAATAACTTATTATAATTATCTTAAATTATTTTTTTGTGTTAGATTTAATTAGTCTGGGTCGAGCTTAAGAGTTGAGTTTGGTCCTCACGTGAGTTTTTTCCCCTTATTTTTAAAGTCAGTTTAAAAAAAGAGATCTTTCTGAAAATTTGAAACATGTAAAGAATTTCTTCAAGAATTTTTCTAAAATTACTTAAAACATGAAGAAAGTTTGTCTTTTACCCTTCATTTTATAATCCAACACTGGACAGATCCTTTTGCAATGTGCAACGAAAACATTTTGGTATACAAATCCTTGCATTATTCAGTTTTAGTTTCTTAGTTATCTAACCAAATGTGTTCGTGTTAATTCTCAGGTATCTAAGCGCCTGGAAGAACTGAAAGAGGAGTACCATAAGAAGAATGGGAATTCAGCTAAATGGAAGCCATTAACAACTTGAATTCTAGGGTTTTTCTCTTCCAATCATCTTCTAATTTTCCCCCCAGTTACACTCTGATTCTTTGTTGATTTAGGTATTCATCAATCATGAAGAAAGGTATGTCTGTTTAGGTGAATATGCCTGACAGTTCATAGTTGTCTGCAAGCATCCATATAATCTCTGTAATTAGCTATTTGGAAACATGTGGTGCAGAAAAGAAGGATTAGGACATATCTAGTCAGCTCCTGTTAGGATCTGATTCCTTAGTTGGTGACTGAAACTTAAAGATGATAAAGATGATGATTAAGATCATTTTTTCTGGCAAATTATTCCTTACTCTTTTGACTCTCTTAAGTAACTCTATATTTTGATAATTCAATAATTTATAAATTACGTATTTTATAAAGTACTTATCTTTGCAAAACCATTCGACGTGACAATTTAACATTAAAATAATAAATTTGATCAATTATAAAAAAAGGTTTATATTCTTAATAAAGTAACATTATATAAATATCTTACTTAGAATATATACCATTTTAGTGACTGATGGAATATTATATTAAATCTTCTTTTTTCTCCACCTATTAGAATCTCAATTATAACGTATAATTTATTATTACATACTGATCCCGCCAATCTTTCAAAAATTAAAAGTGTAAAACATCTGTTTTTGATCGAGTTTGGACCTAAATTGCCTAAATCTAGGCTTATCCGAGATCCAACTCTTTTAAATAAAATAATTTTTGGGTCTGACTCATGGGTTAGTTCGTTAAAAATACTTAAATCTGGACCCATGGGTTAGCCCATTTTTATCCCTATAGAGCAAAACTAAATTTTGCAAATGAATATTTTATTTTAAATTTGCAAAATGTAGAATATTAAATCTAGTTAAATAAATTCACTAAAATCTTGTTAAAAAGAAAATAGATAATATAGGGTGAACAAGTCAAATTTTGTTTTTTAACTAATTTATTAATTAGATTTTTTCTTTTCTTATATACATTTTCATTTAAAATTAAAATAATATCACCTAATTATAGTAATTTAATATCCACCCCCCAAAAAAAAGGGAAAATATCCTAAATTTGCCCTGTATAGATTACTGAGAATCCGAAATACGTGTGCGGTTTAGGGGTAGTATGGACACTACAGAAAAGAAATGGCGTAGGTGTAAATAAAGGGTAAAAATCGTGGCAATTTCATTTGCATAACGTTTAAATACCGAACTTATTCCGCCAAAATCTCAGCTGGGAATTGTTTGCTCATCGATCATTAACTCTAAAGATCGTCTCTTTCTCTATCTCGTGGATCGTTGAAAGCTTTAGGGTTGGGGATTTTCTTTAGGTAATGTTGATTTTTCATTGTTTTTTTTTCCTCGTTCTTTTGAATTGGAATGTTCGTGGTTTAGTTAAGATTACTTTTCTTTGTGTTGATCGATTCTATGATTGTGTTTCTGGATAGATTTTGATTCAATTTGGATTTTCAAGAAGACAAACAGAGGAAGGATATAAATTTTAAGAGGCTGGAATTTTCACACCTTGTTGTAAGTTTTACCAAGTTCTTGCATGGTTTTGTTACTTTCTGTTAATGGTTGTGACTTGTTTGGTTTTTGATTGTCTCGCATGTTTAATTGTCTTCTCGAGGTTTTGGTATCTTCTTGCCTTTCTCTTGATTTCTATTGCTTCGTTGTAATGAATATGAAGAATCAATTATTTTTTAATTGTATAGGATGTGGAGTCCTTCTCTAGATCTTCTAGCTCTAGGTGGTCCTTTGAGTTTCCCTATGGCCTACGTCGTCTTAAAGTGTTTATTGGAAATAGTAGAGATAAGATCTTAAAACTAAAATTTTATAATTTTAGTTTAAGACTCTTTTTTTAAACACCACTCAAAATCTTCCTTGTCAAAATAGTCAATAAACTTTTTCTGACTTGGGCTGCGATTCAATTTCTGGAAACTCTATATTGTTAGGAATGCCCTTGTTATGTTTACCCTTTGTTGATGGCTAATGTCAAATTGGGAAATTTACTTAAGTTTCTTCCTTTATGTTTAATAATTGTGGTGGGGAAATATTTGATACAAGAAATTTTGTTCATTGTTTTATGAGTTACTCGGCGCTCAGGTTCATACATTCTTGTTGGTCATTTTCTTACAACGCTAAGAACTTTAACGAACTTTTGATCCTCTTTATTTGGATTTGCATTCGTTATGACTTGCTTTTTTCTGTTGTTGATTTATAAACTTCTCTTTAACATATCTGCGGGGTTTCTGACAGGAAAGATTGAATGATTTAAATGGAGACCAAAGGTGGCAAAAAGTCTAGCAGTAGTAAATCCTTGTTCTACGAAGCTCCTCTTGGTTACAGCATTGAAGACATTCGACCCCACGGTGGAATCAAGAAATTCAGATCTGCTGCATATTCCAACGTGAGTTTTGTTTCAAATTCGCTCTCAGTTTCTGCAGTTAATCGTTTGATATGTTGTCTGAACTATTTTCATGTACTGTCTGTGCAGTGCGTGAGAAAGCCATCCTGAGATCGTCCAAGGATTTTACATATACCCCTTCAGCTCTTTCCTACTGTCATTGTCTTCAGTCAACTATTTCTTCTCTACATCTCTCGTTCTGTCTTGTAGTCTTCTTTGCAACTGTGACATTTTTCTTTTAAATCAAGATGGCCTTGCCAGTTTCTTCAATTGGATTTGAAGGCTACGAAAAGAGGCTTGAAATATCTTTTACTGAGTCAGGCATCTTTGCTGATCCTCGAGGATTGGGTCTCCGCGCTTTGTCCAAACATGAATTGGATGAAATTCTCAACCCAGCTCAATGCACCATTGTGGATTCACTTTCTAATGATGAAGTCGACTCTTATGTTCTTTCAGAATCTAGCCTCTTCGTGTACCCATACAAGATTATCATCAAAACTTGCGGGACCACCAAATTGCTTCTTTCGATCCCGGCAATCCTCAAATTGGCTGACTCCCTCTCTCTTTCTGTATCTTCTGTGAGATACACCCGTGGGAGCTTCATATTTCCTTCTGCTCAGTCATATCCACACCGTAGTTTCTCAGAAGAAATTGATGTCCTCGATAGCCATTTCTGTAAACTTGGTTTGGAGAGTGTGGCATATGTAATGGGTGGTCCTGATAAAGCACACAAGTGGCATGTCTACGCTGCTTTTTCTGATGTGAAAAGCCATAAAAGCCACACTTACACTCTGGAGATGTGCATGACTGGCTTGGACAGGAGCCAAGCATCTGTATTCTACAAAGATTATGCCACTTCAGCTGCTATGATGACTCATAATTCTGGAATAAGCAAGATCCTTCCACACTCTCAAATTTGTGATTTTGACTTCGATCCTTGTGGTTACTCAATGAACGCCATTGAAGGAGATGCAATCTCTACAATTCATGTAACTCCAGAGGAAGGATTCAGTTATGCCAGTTTTGAAGCTGCGGGGTATGATTTCGAAGTCGTGAACATGACTCATCTTGTTGAAAGAGTTTTGGCCTGCTTTGGACCTAGCGAATTCTCCATTGCTGTGCATGTCAACACTCTGGACATGGAACTAGAGACCAAGTGCCAACTACATCTGAAGGAGTACTTCTGTGATGTGAGGAGCTATGAAATGTTAGGGAAGGCTGGATCAATCATCTACTACGACTTTTTAAGGACTGCAAGTCCTGCTTCTCCTAGGTCAATCCTGAAATGCTGTTGGAGTGAGGATGAGAAAGACGAGGAAGTTGAAGAAGACAAGTAGTTTACTTTTGCTTTGCCGTTCCTTAAAAACTATGAAATGTTGTTGGGGTTATGTTTCTTATTAGATAGTTGCCTTTTTATCTTTTATTGATAAAATGGACGAGCATCTCTAAGATTGTATGGCTTAGTTCCCAGACTCCTAAGCGCTCATCCACTATTCATCAAAAATAAAATAAAACTAAATATTACATGTTGTGAAGGGATGCTATTGTTATTCTAATTATATTATAAATTTACTCGATTTATTTTATTTGATTTGATGAATTAAGTCTGAAATTTTAAATCATTTAATTTTAAAAATTAATGATTGGATTTGAATTTAAGTTTAATAATTAAAATTTAAAATTTTAAAGGTGAAATTTGAGTTAAAAATTTTAAAAGATAAGACTGAATAAAAATATAAAATTTTATAATTATTTATCTAATTTATCTTTATGAATTATGATTAATATTTAGTACATATTATTATAAGAGATTATATTTTTATGTCAGAATAATTTATAGATTTCTTTTATTTACATTGGCAAGTATATATTTTCCTAGAATTTTTATAGTAATTAGATATAGCATTTTATTAAAAATTTTAAAAATAAAGCTTTTATTATATATTTTGAAAACAGTTTGGACTTAAAGGAAATTTTAAAAGGGATTTTACTAGAGCGGCTTTCAAAATTGAAGTTTTAAAAATGTAAAGAAACAAGGAATTGAAAAACTTTAATTTTAATATTCTTATTGACAAATCATATTTGGGTTAAAAATAGGAATTTCTAATCCTAAATTTTGAGCAATATTAAACTATACTGATAAGCAAAGGCATAACTTAAAGGGTCGGCTCCGTACAGTAGGTGGACATGATGATGATCAAGAGTCCGATCA
>JAOQMQ010000001.1:24010285-24033535 GCA_027563845.1 Erythroxylum subrotundum | reverse complement strand
ATTATATTTCTAATATTTTTGAACTTCTAACTTAAGAATTTTCCCTCCGGCACGAGCAGAACATATTCACCAATACCGAAAAAATATCATGCCCCTATGTCTTTAAAATCCAACACATTTATTAATTGGGAAAGAGAAAACAAATGGGTTGCATGTGAAGGAGAACAGGGGACACAACAATTTTCAGTACAAGTGAAAACAAATGGGTTGCATGTGAAGGAGAACAGGGGACACAACAATTTTCAGTACAAGTGAATACGTCCTGGCACGAGCCCTATCTAATCATTATGATTCTTACTCTGGATCTCAACTTTAGGAAGTGAACAATAGAAGTGATGCCGGTCTAATTATAAATGTGATTTTTTGAGAGGCTTGATTTATTTTAATAATTTTTGATATTAAAAATTGATCAATTTATTAATTAATTAGTCACAATAAATTTATATATTTTTAATGAGTCAGTTTATAGGTCAGCCTGAACTTAGACAATCTCAAGGTTTAATTTTTGCTTTAAAATGTTAAGTTTCATGCAAGTCTAATACTTAATTAAAAAAAAGTTGTTTTACATTTTAAATTTTTTTTAAAAAATGGACAATATTAACCCATTATTAACCTATTCAATTTTTATAAATTAATTAATTTTATTTAATCGGATTAAATCAATTAAATTACTCATATATTCGTTTTAACAGTTTTTAAAACATCCCGCGAGTCTTAACCATCCACAACCCAAAGCCTCCCAAAAACCCTAAAGCACTCTCATTTCCACATTCTCTGTGTCTCTCTCAGTTTGTTTGATCTCGCTGAGCCACAGCTATGAGACAGTCATGGCGATTACTCCTCTTCCGAAGCTACCATCGCTCTTCTTCCCAATTCTCCACTCAGCCCCTCCATCATTGTCAGGCAATCTCTTCCTCAGCGCTAGTTCCCTTTCTCTCTTCGTTTCAATCCCTGTCAGGCGTCCGTTTGGCAGAACGAACCAACCCCGGAATCCCATTTGCTCGTAATTTCTCATCTGAGCCTTTAGTTGAATCCAATAAGGAGCCGGATCACCATGCGGTTATATCTGATATCTTCGTCCGGTGTAGTGGTGCTAGTGATATTGAAAGAGAATTAGAGGCGAGTGGTGTTGTTATTAGCCATGATGTTGTGTTGAAAGTGTTGAAGTCTTTGGATTCGAGTCCTGATGTAGCTCAGAGGTTCTTTGATTGGGTGATGGAGAGAGATAGGAATAGATTGAGCTCCAAAGCGTATAATTTGATGTTGGGGACTTTAGGTGTTAATGGGTATGTTGAAAAGTTTTGGACTTTGGTTGGTACCATGAAGGGACAGGGTTATGGTGTTTCGAAGGGTATAAGGGATAAAGTAATGGAGAAATTTGAGAAAGATGGATTAAGTAGTGATGTAGAGAGGCTAAAAGCTGTTTTTGCTTCAGGGTCAACGGATGATTCGGAAGAAAAGATCGGTTTGAGAATGAGTAGGATTGTTAGGAATCAAGTTTGGAGCGAGCAAGTTGAGATCCAACTTAGGGATTTAAACGTGCCATTTTCAACTGATTTGATGAAGATTGTATTGGAAAATCTAGCAATGGAGCCCAGCAAAGCACTTATATTTTTTAGGTGGCTTGAGGAGAGTGGGCTGGTGAAGCATGATGAAAGGACTTATAATGCAATTGCTCGGGTTTTGGGTAGGGAAGATTGTATTGATCGTTTCTGGAAGGTTGTTCAAGAAATTAGGAGTAATGGATATGAAATGGAGGAGGAAACATATGTGAAAGTATTGGGACGATTCATGAAGAGAAGAATGCGCAAGGAGGCTGTTGATTTGTATGAATTTGCAATGGGTGGAGCTAATAAACCTTCAGTGCACTGTTGCACTTTTTTGCTGAGGAAAATAGTTGTTGGTAAAGAGTTGGATATGGGTCTTTTTTCGAGGGTGATTGGTATCTTTACTGGGAATGGGAATATGTTGACAGATTCAATGCTTGACTCAATACTCAAATCTCTTAGAAGTGTTGGTAGGTTTGGAGAGTGTAATAAGATTTTGAAAGAAATGAAGGAAGGTGGGTTTAGTCCTGGTAGTACTTTGCAGAGTAAGATTGTGCTTAACCTTAGTAGTGCTGGTAAGAACGAAGAAGTAGGCGAGTTTGTCAATCATATAGAAACATCTGGTAATGCTTTGGATTTCAAAGCGTGGGCATCTTTGGTTGAAGGGAATTGTGCATCAGGAGATCTTGAAAAAGCATCCACTTATTTCCAGGAGATGTTGGGGAAAGAAGGGGTTTTTAGGGTTGGTTATGTGTTTGAAATGTTGGTAAATGCATATTGCCGCAAGAATAGAGCGATTGATGCGTGCAAGCTTTTGCGTGATTGTGTTAGTGAACATGAATTCAGGCCATTGCATACTACGTACAAGTCATTGATTAGCAAGTTATTGGTTCAGGGTGGATTTAAGGATGCCTTGAGTCTACTAGATTTGATGAAAAATCATGGCTTTCCACCCTTTGTGAATCCATTTGTAGAGTATGTATCGAAGTCCGGAACAAGCAATGATGCTATTGCCTTTATGGAGGCAATGACTTCCAAGAAGTTTCCATCAACATCCGTAGTTCTTCGTGTCTTTGATGCCTTATTCAAGGCCAAAAGGCATAACGTAGCTCAAAACTTACTGCCTAAATGCCCAGGTTACATTCGAAACCATGCTGATGTTTTGAATTTATTCTACACAATGAAGTCTGGTAAAGATAATGTTGCTGCCATTTCATCTGTCTGAGTTTTTGTGGAGGGCCTGATGCGTGTATTCGGTTTTTGATGTAATTCGGTACTTTTTAGAAATTATAGTGTCAAGGTTTTCTACATCCATAATTTTTCCTTGATTCTTATTTTGTAGAGAATAAAATCTTAGCCAATCATCTAACCTTTGACTATTTTGCTGTTTTAATGCATACGGTGTTTCAATTTTTTTATATGTAGTTCAGTTACAATATGAAGCTCGGCTATTTCCATATCTTGTACTCTAGGAGTTCTAGCTAGTGCTGCAACAAAGTCTACTAATTGTTCTTCAGAAAAGAGTTCCATCAGTACGATTTTTATCACCTGTAGCAAGGGGGAAAACTTCATAGAGTTACGTTATTAATTGTAATTGGTCTGAAGCCTGATCTGGTGGCTTTGCTATTTCATCAGTTGCTTGCTTGTTATCTTCATAATCGATAAGATCAGCATCCACATTATTGTCTTTCAGTTTACAGGCAAAGTCTCTGTACATAGCACTCAGCTTAAATAATTTGCAATCTGTCAAATGGGTAAGGTTAACATGATTCTTAAATGCTCTCTGATTTACCAAAAGATGGTGATTCCTGAATATGATCATTCTCAAATATTATCATAATACTAAAAAAAGCAATATTATACTGTCAAGTGCAATACTATTTCTCTGAGAATATTCCTTTAAACTTCATTTTAAATGTAAATGCAATGCTGTGAGCCATTTTCTCCCACAAGAAGTAAGAAAAGATCCATCTGGTGGGCTTTGTAGAAAATCACTTCTTTTGGTATATGTGTGGTTTTCTTTTTTCTTTTTCATTCTCCAGTCCAGTTTTTATCTCGATTGGAGCTGAAAAAGCAGCTAGATTTTCTTATCTGAAATTTGGTTACTATAAGAGAAATTGGAAGTCTGAACTTGGTTCATTTAAATGCAGATTTGTGATCAGTCATGGTTATTCTGTTTTCTTTTTCACTCTTGGGTTCATTTTTCTCACCCAAATTAGTTGAACTTGAAAGTGTGTTTTCTTCATGTTTTGAACAGAGTGCCAGCACTATTCTAGCGTTAGAGATGGAGTTAACAGCGACTTTGTTTCTTCACCAAACATTTTAGTTTCTTCCATACAGATTTCTGTTCTTCCCAATAGTTGAGAAAATAAGTGTCCCAGCGTCCTTTTAACTTTCTCTTTTAATTATGCATCTTCTCCAACAAACAATCTCTGCATAGTCATCCAAATCATATGCTGCATATAATCACTTAAAGTTGGACTTGAAAAAGCAGGCCTAAGCTGAATCTATTCGGGCTTTTGGCATTCCTTAACAAGCCTAAGCCTAATCTGTTGGTTTGGGTTTGATCTTGCTCGGCCTAAAACCCGAGCCGAACACAGGTAAATTTTCTAAATATTCTGCAACTTTTGTTCAAATATGAAGGATATGGACTAGTTGGGACGCTTGGATGGTGATAGAGAACTACCTTACCATTTTAGATTATGGATAGGGCAAAGCTAGGTGCCTTATATAGAGAGTCTTTTGAGTGGACCAGGAAGGTAGGAGATCAGAGTCTGGAGTTTGAGAAACTAGTGGTGGAGGTGCTTTCTCATCAACTAGGACAGTGACATGTCGGGATGCCATTGGATGGAAGAAATCCCCAAAGGGTCATCAGAGTCAGCTTCTATTGATTAGGGTTAAGGTGTAATAAATTTCCACATCAAAGTGATGCAAATCCAGGATAGATGAGGATGCCTCAATTTGTTGCATTGATTTTGGTCCATTCGTTCTTTGGTGGTTAATTGCTTCTTTTTCTTTTGGTTCGAGTTTGGTTTCATCTTAATACCCGATTTTAGACTCGGTTAATCCGACTTTTCATAATTAATTGAAATTGAAAAAATTGATAAAGACCAAAACTGATTGCAAATAACTCAACCCGCATATGATCAAATCGGACTTTGCATAAACGTTTCTTTTAAGATTTCTCGCGATTTTTAAAGATTATCATAAATTTTAACATTAGAGACTATTAATCTCTCTATTACACCTACGAATTAACAATTTATGAATATGAAATTAGTGTCTGAATATAGTTAGTTAGGAACTGAAATGTTGAATAACTACCAGACAAGACAACCCAACCTCATCTTAAAAGTAACCGAAACTCAAAGTTCTTGTCCTCTTGCCACGTGTACATTCAGAATCTTAGCTATTGTGTGGACCCACCTGAAACCTGCCACGTGTCAGCGAGTTAAACGATGTTTGATTTCTAGTCGAAACCACATTAATTGTCTGTAAAAAGCCGCAGCAAAAAATGAAACAACATCGGACCCAACACATGGGATGGGACCCACCCCAAAACTCATGGAACCACAAGATAATGCTTAACTTTTCGCCGCCACTACTTTCGCACCACGTGTCAGCTGTTGGATTCTCTCTTTCTCCTCTTAGTAGTAGTAAACAGTTCACAACTCTCACCCACCCATCACCACCATTTCTTCAATTCACTACTCGTCTTTGCATTACTGACATGAAAATGATGAAGGAGGAGAACGGCGGCGGCAGAGGAGGAGGAGGAGGAGGAGGGGGTAACAACTGGGCACGTGTGTGTGACACTTGCAGAGCAGCAGCCTGCACTGTCTACTGCAAAGCTGACTCTGCATACCTCTGCGCCGGCTGCGACGCCAGAGTCCATGCGGCGAACAGGGTGGCGTCCCGACACGAGCGCGTCTGGGTCTGCGAAGCCTGCGAGCAAGCTCCGGCCACCTTCTTATGCAAGGCTGACGCTGCCTCTCTGTGTACTGCCTGCGATGCTGAAATCCACTCTGCCAACCCTCTTGCCCGCCGCCATCAGCGCGTCCCCATCCTCCCCATCTCCAGCTGCCTCTACGGACCAGCCGAAGACGGGTTTAATAAGGAGAATGATCAGGAGACTGTTGGTGAGGAGGAAGAGAATGAGGCCGCTTCTTGGTTGCTCCCAAATCCTGTCAAGAATGCTAATAATCAGAATGTTAATGGATTCTTTACTGGCGCAGAGGTTGATGAGTACTTGGACCTTGTGGATTATAACTCCTGCCCTGATCAGAATCAGTATTCTTCTGATCAGTACAATCACCAATTTGAACAAAAGAGTTATTGTGGTGACAGTGTTGTGCCTGTTCAGTGTGGAGAAGTTAAAGACCAGTTGCAGCAGCAACAACAGTACCATAATTTTCAGATGGAATTGGAGAATGATAACTCAAAAGCTGTTTATAGCTACAACAGTTCCCTCAGTCAAAGTGTAAGCTTTCTATAGTTACAATCTCATTTTAATCTTGATTGGTTCCAGTAAACTTGGAAGTCTGTCATTTTTTATCTTGCTTCTTTCAAACTGTACCATGAACCAGTTTGGTTTCTTTCTCAAAGTTGCAGAGTGACTAGCTATTGAATTTTAGTTATCGATTATGACATGATAGCAGAAGCAGAAGTTCAATATTCTTTACAGTAAAAGAGAAAATCTTGGGGCTTATTCTACTGATATTTTTCTACTGATATTTTTTCGGTTGCACTTTATAAACTACCTTTTCCTCTTTATGTTTACTTTCTCCTTCCAAAGGTAAAGGAATCTCATGACATAACACTGTTTCTGTATTCATATTTATTCCATGTTATCCATTCAGGCTTTGATCTCCTAATTTAATCACCATTTGTGGATTTTGCTTAAGACCTATTAAGAAAAATTTAGCTTCAAAGCAACATATAAGGATCATTAAGATAATCCTACTTACATGAACTCTGTCCTTCCTTGAGTTTCTGTCTTGTCTTGTCCTGCACATGGAATATAAACCAGCTATGGTTGAAGGGGTTATGAATCGATTACAGTGGTGAGCTTTGCAATATGAGAGAATTGGACATGTTATAGCATTGAAAAAGAAACTCAATCTTGTTTGTAGTTGTTGCAGCAACTTAAGGTTTCACTTTTCTGTTCCTGTAACAGGTTTCTATGTCATCCATAGAAGTTGGAGTGGTACCAGAATCAACAATGAGCGATATCTCAGTTTCACACACAAGGCCTCCTAAAGGTACAATTGACCTTTTCTCTGGAAATCCAATTCAGATGCCATCCCAACTTAGTCCAATGGACAGGGAGGCCAGAGTCCTGAGATACAGAGAGAAAAAGAAAACAAGAAAGTTTGAGAAGACAATCAGGTATGCCTCAAGGAAGGCTTATGCAGAGACCAGGCCCAGGATCAAAGGTCGATTTGCAAAGAGAACAGATGTAGAAATTGTGGTCGAGCAGATGTTCTCCTCATCGTTGATGGCAGAAGCTGGATATGGCATTGTCCCATCATTCTAAATCCAGCAACAGATTGAAAGAAAGCTGAAAGAGGAGAACATAATCTTTAGAAGATAATTGTACTAGTTATTGTTAAGGCTACAGTACTGGAAGTGTATGTTTCTTATGTACTTAATTTTCTTGATCAACGAGATACATATGTTTAGTTATTTTGTCCATCTTCTTTTCTCTGCTGCTAATATCTTATAGGTCCATATACAGCAATAAATTTGCTTCCAAAACTAATACAGTAGACTAAAGATGTTAACTTGTTCCATATTATCGGAATGCTAGAAGTTAGAATATGAAGTAGTGATTCCAGGATCCATCCACAACACTAGTAACGATCTCCAGGAAAAAGAGCATTCAATGTGGCACCTTTCTTCAGAACAAAAGGGAGAAAGTCTCAGCCAGAGTGGAAAGAATGACGTGGCCGATCCAAAGGCAAATGACCTTTGTTCTTCTTCGGGTTGTTGAAGGAACTTTTGCACTTTTGGCTAGTCTTTGCTTGTAAAAAATTGTACTCCTCACCTAAGAGAAAATCTGTTACTGTCACCAGCTCATGCCAATCCAGATTCTCCACTCAACGATTCATGCAGAAACATCCACTTATACAACCATTGATTGCAGTGGATGTCAAGATCTGCTAAAAGAAAAGGCCAACTTGAGGGATATTGCGATAAAGTTGAGCATAATTTTTACATGATCAAGAATACTATCCTGCAACTATGGATAAGGTGTTTATGAATCTCACTGCTGCATTAACAACAAGATGTAAGAGGGAGCTGAACAATTAAGTTGGAATTTAAAGCATGGAAGATTCGTGAATCATTCACCATAATAACACAGCTTTGAGGAATTTTGGATCATCTCTTGATCCTTTGATGCAAAATGACACATCATGCTGTACTGTTTACTTCACAGAATCTCAATCTTAAGTCAAAGGAGGCTATCATGGCGTTACAAAGAAAACAAAACAATATCGATTAACCTGAGTCACACAAGTCTTACTTAAGTTTTTATTTTTTCCTTCCAAAACCAATCATCATTACTCTTTACGGTGAGCAAAAGGAAAGTTATGCAATAAAAAAATTCTGCACATATATGGAGGATTATTCTAAGGGAGTTTAAACCTTTATAAATATTTTTAATAAATGAGCTCAGAGGCCTCATCTCCCAGAAGAAGTTATGGCATATTGAAACCATACCCTTTATTTTGCTGGTCTATGCTACAATTATGATGTCACCCCCTTAAAACCTAAGGGCATTAAGTAAGGTTTGGGTGAGCAAAGGTGAAACTGACCCCCAGCAAAAGAAACGCAAAATCCTTCTCTTGGGGTATGCCATTTGCATCTTTCATGGCTTCAAAAGTAAATTGACATCACAGCTGTGCAGATTGGTGATAACAGAGAAAGGACAGCAGCTCGGAAGTCAGATACATTTGTGGAGGATATCTTTTGATGCCTGATACCACTGCCAATCAAGAATATGAAATCCATGATAGCCATGTTTTTCTTCCACTATAAAGTCGAGGTCCTCACAGATCCTAGATGCCCTGAATCATCCATTTCTTCAATGCCATTTGTCAGGCATCATCACCTTCACACCATTCACGAGATCTTAATGCCAGGATCATAAATGATCAATGATTTTGTGCTACAACCAAACATGGCTTTGATGGACATTAAATGTTGAACCATATATCAATAATGTTTCAGTATCCACTGAAGAATCAAATGATCACATAGAACTATTGGAAAGGAAATGGGATAGAGATACTAAACCCATGAAATACTACTACTGCTCATCTTTAAAGCCTCACCTTTGTTCACTTTCTAAAGATGCCAACTGGGACACAAAATTCAGCCACATTGGAAGAAACAATGAAAGCCTCCCGCAGGTCATCACTTTAAGTATTCACTTTTTAAGTACTTTCTTGTTTAGAATGGAAGTTTCAAGCTTGGCCGAGCTTTGAAGTTAGTGGTTCAATATACCTGTCCACTTTATTGCTGGCAATCAGTAAGCTTTTGTCAATTTCTCCACTAGGTAAGCAATGGCCTCAGATCTTAGATTCAAATTGCTGCTTTTGCAATGAAGGTGCAATGATATGCACAGTTATATCTACCACAGCACCTAACAATCTATGGGTTAGATTCCACATATGATCACTTCTTTAAACATTGTTCCTACCCTTAGCTTCAAAATTTGATGAAAGATTAAAATTGCCTAAAATATAAAAGTTCAGATTCGATGGAAACTAAAACTTAATCCCAACTGTGAGTATAACTCTCTCAAAACTTAAATTGGAACAAAACGTTGAGTACAGTTGTTAGTAAGATTTAATGTCTATATCTAAGTTGGCAAGCATAAAAAATTCTAATGTACTACTCTCAAGTAAAATTGGGTTTTTACCATTTCTATGGAAATAATCTCTCAGTGAGAAAATAATTTGTTTCTCAAAAGATTTAATGTCAACATCTATGTTGAAATGGGTTTCAAATTTAGACTTTGGGTTTCCAAAGGAAATAGTTTTGTCCAGTCACTTGGAAGATCAAATCTCCAGAACTCACAAAAAGAGAAAAAGGGCACAAAAAGTGAGGTAGTAGTACTGATCTTTAAGAAAAGAAGATTGCACTTTGCACTTTTATGAAGCTAAAGTGTATAAAAGATCAAAGTTCAGCCACAGAAAGTGGACAGATTCCAGAAGTTTGCTGTCAGAGAAATAGAATGCTAGATACTTTCTTGCAATGCTCTAAACATCATCTGCATGAGTCAACTTTACATTCATAAGCTTCCAAATGATCATTGGTCCCCCAAAAGATCAATTTCTGCTATGTCATAAGTAAAGTATCATTGCTTCTCCTTCACTCATATATGCAAAGCTTTTTGTGCCTTCAACATCAATTCAAACATATTAATCTAAAAGAATTTGATTGCTGAAGAACTCTTATACTTTTCTTGAACAAACACTAGTACTAAAAAATTTCAAACTCCTTCAAAATGTTATCTTTTCATGCAATTGCTTACTAAATTAATTTCGTATCCTTTCTACCTAAGATCACAATGTATAAGATCAAGTCTTTCTAAATGGAAATAATATCCATATCTACTGTTAAGGAATTATCTCCCATCATACTGAATGCTTAGCTACAGCAGCTTTCAATTGCCTTTATGTGCACTTATTCCTAAAAGCATCCCTTCTGCAGGTAAGCACATCTATGAGCATGAGTTCCCTCTAACCAGATGGACATCAGCAGATGTTTTTAATTACTAAGTATCTACAGAAATCAATAACAGTTCTTGGAAACATGTGTTGGAGTGGTTTGTATTTCAAGAAATTATGCTTATATACCTGCTGTGGACACATTATACACATTCCAGCAATTTAAAAATGAAGCATTAAACATCAGTGTATCGAAGTGAGCATTGAATACTTTTTTCTTTGATATTTTCTATCATGTCCATATAAAAGAATCTCAAGCTAGGATGTGCTTTGCCATGTCTAGACCCACACTACTGTTTCTTTTTGAATCACATAATATCTATCTTTTTATTCTTGCATATGCGCTAAAATCTCATAAGATTAATGGCAATGAAGTAATTGCTCCAGTCAGCTATGTTATTTGTTGATCATCCTATGCTTGCTTGTACCTTTTCAGCTAATATACAACTCTTCTCATCCTGGGTTACACCCGAGCTTGGGTACTTTCCGATTGAGGTGGAAAGAGCAAGAATGATCAAATCATATAAAAAGGAGATGCAATGAATTTATGGTAGTGCTCACCTTCACAAAAGTGCAATGCACTTTTCTAATTTTTTGACGAGGCAAGATTCACTCCAAGAAAGTTGATGGATCCACAAGCAGAATAAATAGAGAGAATGTTCTAAATGATACTGTTGGATGGTTAAACTGCATGATATAGACATCTTCACAATTAAAACAACTCAAATATGACAGCGTCTTTGGATTTTGCATGCATTTCAAACTGATCTGCAAGTAAAAGTCAGAAAAAGCGTCCATTAACATATGCTCATTGAACCAGTTTCCATGAAAAGTATGTGTAGTGGAAGTGTTGCCCAATGCAAGCTTTAAGTAGATCCTTAAACAACAGCCACAAAGGCAAATTTGAAGTTCAATCACTCTCATTAATGAGCTTTTCCTATAAACTAACTTGAGCCTCAAATCACCATATGATGCAGACTTTTGAAAAAGTTAGAACACTACGAACAGCTCAAAATTACATCCATTTCCAGTTAAGCAATACTCAAAAGGAAAATCACACGAAAAAGAGACAAACCAACGTTTTGTTTTCAAAATGCAATTATAATCAGATTCCACCATCCTCTACAGAGAAGGCTAAAGAAACAAAATTTATTCTTCCCTTTACGTTCTTCTTCTTAAAAAACAATGAGGAAGCAAAAGTTCTGACAAGCAAAGAGGTCATACCGAGAAGAGAATCAGTAAGATACCCAGAATCATAAATTTGTGGAGAGAACAAGAAATGGAATTCGCTACTTACATCAGAGTCCACGAACTTTTGATCCTGTGAAAGACTTCATCTTTAGAAGTTCAAGCAGTCTGTTAAATGAGTTTTGGAGTTGGAAGTTTAGAAAATGCAAGGCCCATGTTCTGTTTTTAGAGTGCAAGGCCCATTTCAATTTATTTCTAGATCTCAAGGCCCATTTAATAGGTTCGTTTGAGCCTAATCCAAAGTCAATAGAGACTAAGTTGAGTAGCCCTAAATTCAATCAAGCGCATTTTAACCTAATCGATTCTTTTTTTTTTTTTGGTCGAAAAACCTAATCGATTCGAGTCAACATAATATAAGCTTTGTCTAAAGTTACTTAATTTATTTTTATAAATTAATTAACGAATTAATAATTTATAGTAATTCAATTAATATTTACAAAAAAAATTCAACGTATCTTCATTCCCGATCAATTATTTTGTTCAAAATTTTAAATTAAATATACAATAGTAATCAGGGATAATAAAGACACAAGTCTGCTTAGAATTGACAAGGTTTGTCTAATTTTGACCAAAATTGATCGAGATTTGAGTTGAACTTAAATTTTTTTAAAAAAATTTAGACTTCGGACAAGTTCGAATAGCCCAAGCATAACCCAAATCTTGACATTTTTAAAGGGATGATATCGTTTTTAATTTTTAAAATTTAAAAACATATTTAATTAAACTTGACCGTAAATTTATTTTGTCAAATACTCAAATTAGAATCTAATTGCCACCTCTAGTCTAACTCGAGGTCCGAACAACGTACTCCAGACTTGTGAACTAAGTCCAAACCTCATTGGCATTGGGTAGATTATTTTCTTTTAAAATTTTATTTTGAAAATGATGTCGTTTTATACATTTGAGTTTTGGATTGGTCTTTGAGTGCATCAATCTCTTATATTCTTTAGTCAACTAGTAGTTTTGACAAGTAGAAGAAACCATTGTTACTAGACGTAGCCACCTGAAATTGTATTCTGTGACATTAAATAAGTCTAAAAGACAGTTTCTATGGGATCAATTTATTTGTGCCCGTTTTCGTGTTATCTACCTAAAATTATATTTTGTGACATTAAATAAGTCCCAAAGATTGTTTCTAAAGGAACCAATTTATCTGTGTCTGTTTTCGTACGCCACTCTGTGCCCTTTCTATCTATTCATCAATTAAATGTTAACACACGAAAAATGGTACAACCACCCTGTGCCCATTTTTAAGAAGGTTCATAGGCAAGATATCAACTTCAAACCCACTTATCTTTATTTCTACTGGATGAAAAAAAAAGCAACATTGTTTTCTTTTGGATTAGAAAGAAATAAGTTGAAAATGTAAGTATTAGTTAAATATGGTATATTACTTAATTTTAAGTTATTTACTCATCAACTGACTTATTTGGATTATACAATTTGTATACTATTACAAATATTCAATAGTTTATTTTCAAATTTAAAAAACCCCTTCTATTATTTAGGTTTTAGTTAAAAATAATAATGAAATACATGTAAAGCGAACATCACATATAGAATAATTAAATGTTAGCAATATTTGTAACTCAATTCAACTATTAAATCCAACCTAAACTAAATTGAACTGATCAATTTAAATTAATAATTAAAATAATTATATTATAATTAATTAATAATTTGAACCTTATTTAGTCAGTTCAAGCTGAATTTAAGAAGTCAATTAAATCTTCATATAAGGAGTACTTAATTGCTTTACGTGTAATCTTCATATTATATATATATATATATAGACACGCGTCGTTATTTTTTAATCAAAATATATATATAGACACGCGTCGTTATTTTTTAATCAAAACTTAAAATAAGAAGTTTTTCTAAAAAAATAAAATAGAAATAAATTTTTTAAATTTTTAAATCACACAAAAACTTTTTTTCTTTTACCATTAATGATGAAATCACCTCAAAAGCATTGAAATTATGTTCTAACTTAACAGACTAACTCATATTTGTAATTAACAAATATAAAGCAAGCAAAATAGTCAACTAAACAATATTAGCATAAATAAGCTCAAAAGAATTGAAATTATGTTCTAACTTAACCTTCCTTACTATTTGTTACAATCCTGACGATAAAGTCGGGGATAAAGTGGTTGTTTCCGCTTTCGTATGCCACCCTGTGTCCCTCTCGATCTATCTATCTATCCATTAACGGAAACAAGGGAATTGATCCCAACAAAGTCTAGTAGTGTCTAATCTTTACATCATGTGTTTATTCTTTTTTTTAATTATTGAAGGAATCATGCAATAAGAAGAAAGAAAAAGCTTTAAATTGATAATTTTCCATATGGGACAAAGCTAAAAAAAGGTATTGAAAATGGATACAGGTTGGTGGACGCGATGGCTTGGAACCGCAAAAGGCAAATGGATGGCTAAACTGCATGATATAGACATCTTCACAATTAAAACAACTCAAATATGACAGCGTCTCTGGATTTTGCATGTATTTTAATCTGATCTGCAAGTGAAAGCCAGAAAAAGCATCCATTAGCATATGCTCATTGAACCAGTTTCCATGAAAAGTATCTGTGGTGGAAGTGCTGCCCAATGCAAGCTTTAAGTAGATCCTTAAACAAGAGCCACAAAAGCATCTTGAAAGGATGCGTGGAACTCATTACCAAACTTGAGCTTTTATAGCCGTCTGTTATGGGTTTGCTATCTGTATAGATAAACAAATTTATGAGTTGTTCTTTTCCCATATCTTTAATATCCAACTTTACACGTACAAAAAAGAAACATTTTCAGAGGAGAAACAAACTAAAATTAGCTGGGAATGAATGCCTTGGCGCATGCAAATGCTACCTTTTGAACTATATTTGTAAGCTTTACAGTTGTGATTGCGTCAACTACTAGTAAATGTGTTAGAGTGTCTCATATTGACTAAATATGAAAATGTTAAAGTGTTTATAAGTGGTAAGGGTCAACTATTTAAACAACTAGTTCTAGTTATTTGAATAATAATTGACCCAAGCCTAATTATTGTTAATGAACTCTATACACTGCTCATATTAAAATTTTAATATAATAAACCTCGCTGTGTGGTCTAGATTTCCAATAATTTTCTTGAAAATCCTTTCTCTAGTTAATCTTATCAGGGACTACTTAACTATATTTTCTCTGAATTCTTGGTTAAATAATGGAGCCTGGCAATTCCAGACAAACATTACTATTACCAGGCGTGACAGGTTCATCTCTTGTAGAGATCAAGTTGAACTGCAAATAGAAACCATGCGCCTATACATATAAATATCTTGAGGTACAAGTTAATTTGTGCATCTGCTTGGCACTGACTCAGTACCTTCTAATTTAGTCATGGTGGAGATTACTACAAAAGTTGCATAACTCGATTGTAAAGTGGAAAAATCAGTGCTGCGTGACTCGATCTGATGAATCTAAGATTGCTAGTCATAGTCCGTAAAAGAAGCATACTAAGATTTCCAATTTTGCGTATCTTGTAACAATGGGCGAACATCAATAGATTTTCGACAGGCAGTTTTGGAGCACCATTATTTGTAAGACAGTGCTAATAAATTCTGTGCGCTTATAATTGGGACCTCTTAGGATACTTTGTGAGAAACCAAAAAAAAAAAAAAGTTCTATGCGACTTGTAATGTTCTGTCCTATTGTAATCAATTGTTTATCATGTTGTCGATCAATTATTTTGTTCAAAATTTTAAATTAAATATAAAATAATAATTAGGGATGATAAGAACGCGGGTGTGACTTAGAATTGACAAGATTTGTCTAATTTTGTCTCGAATTTTTCAAAATTTGAGTTAAATCTAGACTTTTTTTAAAAAAATTAAACTTCGGACCAAGCTTGAATAGTCCAAGCACAACCTAAATCTTGAACTTTTCAAAAGACGGCGTCTTTTTTAATTTTTAAAATTTAGAAACATATTTAATTAAACTTGACCATATTTTTTTTGTCAAATTAGAATCTATTGTCACCTCTAATCTAACTCAAGGTTCGAACGTACTCCAGACTTGCGACCTAAGTCTATTTCAAATCTACTTATCTTTCTTTCTATTGTGCCTGTTTTCGTGTGTCACTCTGTGTCCCTCTCCATTTCAAACCTACTCATCTTTATTTGTATTGGATGAAAAAAATGAAAAAAGGAAAAGCATCAAAAGGAAAAGCAACATTGTTTTCTTTTGACCCTTTTTGGATTAGAAGAAATAAGTTGAATATGTAAATATTAGTTAAATATGGTATATTACTCAATTTTAAGTTATTTACTCATCAACTGATTTATTTGGATTATACAATTTGTATACTATTATAAATATTTGATAATTTATTTTCAAATTTAAAAAATCTCGTATATTATTTAGATTTTAGTTAAAAAATAATAATGAAATACATGTAATGCGAACATCATATATAGAATAATTAAACATTACCAATATTAGTAACTCAACTCCGCTCTTAAATCCGACCTAAACCAAATTGAACTCAATTTTAATTAATTATTAAAATGATTATATTTAATTAATAATTTGAACCTTATTTAGTTAGTTCAAGTTGAATTTAAGAAGTAAGTTAAATCGTCATGGAAGAAGTATTTAATTGATTTACATGTGATCTTCGTATTATATATATATATATATATATATTGTTGTTATTTTTTAATCAAAATCTAAAATAAGAAGTTTTTTAAAAAATAAAAACAGAAAGAAAAATTTTAAAAAATTTTAATCACACAAAAAACTTTATTTCTTTTACCCTTAATGATGAAATAACCTCAAAAGCATTGAAATTATGTTCTAACTTAACAGACTAACTCATATTTGTAATGAACAAATATAAAGCAAGCAAAATAGTTAACTAAACAATATTAGTAGAAATAAGCTCAAAAGAATTGAAATTATGTTCTAACTTAACTTTCCTTACTATTTCTTACAACCCCGACAAAGTCGAGTATAGAATAGTTGTTTCCGTTTTCGTGTGTCATTATGTGTTCCACTCTATTTATCCATCCATCCATCCCAACAAAGTCTAGTAGTGTCTAATCTTTACATCATAGTGTTTATTCTTTTTTTTTAATTATTGAAGGAATCATTCAATAAGAAGAAAGAAAAAGAAAAGTTTGCTTTAAATTGTTAATTTTCCATATGGGACAAAGCTAAAAAAAGGTAATGAAAATGGATACAGGTTGGTGGACGCGATGGCTTGGAACCGCAAAAGGCAAATATTTTATGACAATGGAAATAAATTATATATATATACATATATACATATACATATATATATATATATATATATATATGTGTGTGTGTGTGTATCCAAGAAGTGGTCCAAATGATAAAGCTTCTTAAAAATATTAGGTAGAAAAATTAAGGATAACATATTAATTCTTGTATGATCCGAAAATAATATATCAAAATTAGGTGAATCGAATTTCGAATTGACTCGAATGTTTTATCAAAATATTAGTGTAATTGATCTAAATAATATTATTTAGCAATGAATCATGCAGATCTAACCGGATCCATTATCAAATCTAACAAAAATATTAAGTTTGAAACACAATACACTTATATATGTTAGTTAGAACAATCTTATTAATTAAGTACGAGTTTTAATCTCGTTAAAGAATTTATTTAAATATATATAATTTAAATATTTTATATATTTGACAATTTATTCAATACATGTTTGAAGAGTATAGTGTTTAAGAATATTGTTATTATTATTATAAAAATTAAAAATTTAACCACCTTGAACTTTGCAATAAAGTCCTTTAAATTTTAATTTTTACGGAGTTGATTAATTATAATTCCCAAAATTAAGTTGGAAGAATTAATGAAAATTAAAGTTGGAATTGTTTTCCAACGAATTATGAATTTCATTTGAGTAATAATTTATAAATTGCATATTCTGAATTTTTTAATTTCATAGTAAATAAATTAAGAACTATATGTAATAACTTATAAATTACGAGCTTCGAAAAGGGTTGAAATTAATACGTTATCTAACTTAGTGTAATCTAAACTTAACGGAATAAGTTTGAGTTGATTAAATTTTGGTTGGGCTTGATTTTGGAGGGTCAACTTGACCTAACTTGACTAGAAACCAATAAATTAAATTTAAATTAATCAATTTTATGTCAATTTTTACTATAAAATGACACTACTTTAATGTAACGGTCCAAAATAATATAAAATGACAACCTGAATATAATCAAACTTTACTTTGAAGTAGACTCGGGCGATGGGTAATGGGCGTTGGTACATCCTGACTTGACTTATTGTCGTCGCTAATTTCTAAATAAGTCACGCGAAGAATCGACCTATGAAACCAAGTTTGGGGCGTTCTTTATCTTTACCAATCACATATTGACACATTTCAGCAGGGTAAGGAGAGCATCCCTACCCTCCACTTTTTCACATATTCTATCAACTAATTTTGCTTACCACCAAAGCTTTTCTTCTTTAATTTGTTCTTTCTCATTTCAAAGAATTTCTTAAGCACTAGTGGACGCGGCGTCATGGAAATGTGAAAAAGTAAGCACCAGAAACCCATTCATTGTCTCGTTGAAACTACGTGGAAAGGTCGTCTATGTCACTGTTTCAGTACTTTCCCACCAATATTCCTTCTTCTGATCTCGTTTTCTTTAATCCCTTTTAACTTGTAGTTTGCTTATAAATACAACGACCCTTCACTTGGATCTTTATCTTCTCCAGGAAAAAAAAAAAAAAACATAGAAACCCTAGGTCGTGAGAGAGATGACGAGTACAGGTACAGCAAGCAACTCTGTTCGATTCCTACGTTGGAACTCTCCAATCCCTTATCTCTTTGGAGGGCTAGCTCTAATGCTTCTATGCATTGCTCTGGCACTGATAGTTCTGGTTTGTTCTTACAGAAGATCATTGTCTGATGTAGAGAAAGGTGGCAAGCTGGTCGACCTTCCAAGTTTTGATGATATGGAGCCCAAGATCGTGGTGATCATGGCTGGTGAAGAACAACCCACGTACTTGGCAAAGCCAACTTGCAGTTGCCAGAAGGAAACAAGTTTCGGGTCTGGAGCTTCGACCCAGAACTGATGGAGAAAACTGAGTTTTGGATTTGTTTGTGTCTTTGAATTTGTCTTTTCCGGGATTTGTGTTTGGTGAGCGATGAGTAGATGTAGTAAAATTTTGGTACTGAGAAAGGAAGCTTTGTTTCGTTTTTTCTTTTTTCCTACATAGATTCTTCTGTTTCTTCAAAATTTTCTTTTCCTTATCAGATTTCTGGCATTTTTTTCTTCTTTTCCAAACGAAGAAAAAAAGAGTTATAAGGAATAGCTTGGTTTTGTTGCAGAAGATAAGAAGATTAAAAGCTACGGTGGACCAGTCAGGTCAGGTCGAGGATTAGACATTGGGGTGAACAAATCTTGCTGAGTCAGGTCATAATCACACCAACTTTTGTGATTTTTGAGGCAAAGAAACTTCAGGATTTCGCCTTCTTTTGCTTTTCAAGCCATGATAGGGGCTGCTTTAGAGTATACCTATTTCCAATGTTTTAAAATTTGATCCAAAACTTAAATCAACGATATAAAAATTCTAAATTTAACTAATATTAAATTATTATAAAATAAGTTTAAAATTAAAATAATTAAAAATTATTATTACATCTGAAATTTTTAAATTTTAATTAAAAAATTAATTAATTAACTTAAATTTATAAATTAATTAATTAATCAATTTTTAGTAACAAGAATTATTAAAATAAATATAATCAAAAAATTAAAAATCGAGCTGAAAAATTATACAGTTTAATATTTTTAAGATAGAATTTATTGAACCGATTTAGTTTTTTATTTATTGTTTATTTCACATTTCACTTTTTTGTAATATAAAACTTAAGATTTCGGATAAGATCAAACTTGGACTCAACTCAATTTTTTTATTTTAAGTGTAGCTGGGTCTAAATGTTTAAGTGGCAAGAACTTAATAATCTATTTATTTTAGTTTATAAAATTGAATAGTTTAAAAAACAGATCTATTAATTAATAAATTGATCAATTTTTAATAATAAAAATTATTAAATTAAATCAAATTAAAAAATTATCAAATTAGTCGGTTTAAAATTTTTCAATATTACACCGATAAAATCGGTTTAGTTTTTTAAGTACGGGAATAAATAAAACTATCACTGTCTAATAATGTTGGGAGGTGAAAGTAATTATAAATTGATAGTTAGTGGTAACCAGAATCATCATTAGTTCGTCTAACTATTAAAAAAAGGCCAGATTAAGGGAATCATGATTAAAATATTTCCTCACCAAGAAGTGGCTTATCTTTATTTTGATTAATGGTTCCCCTTCGTTGCATAAGTTTTCGCTGATTCTGTTTAGTCAGCTAACTATGATCAAAGTGAAAAATGATTAGTCATTGCTTTGAGAAATTTGTAGGATGTTATAATTATTTTAAAAACTGGATTGGAAGTTAAACCAGTGAGATAAGAGATTTAAGATTTAAAAGGTTCAACTGATACTAGGCATCATAAAATCGGCTAATATTAAATAAAATTTAAAAATTTAAAAAAGATTAAAAATACTATCTTTATCTATCAAAAATTTCAAGTTTAATTAAAAAAGAAAATAGTAAATAACGAAAATTTGTCGATTAATTAATAAAATTGATAATTTTTTTACTACAAACTAATACGAACTTTTCCTTTTCTTTTCTTTAACTTTGATTCAATGATTAATTGAGAAATAATACAATCACGATTTAATGTTTATTTTATAATGGTAATTTTATGTAAAGAACCTCTTTTTTATATTAATTATTATGTAATTGGAGTTTCTTTAGATTTTTTAATGAAATTTAAATAAATGCTTAATGATTAAATTATTATAAGTTAATCTTTAATGATAATATTTATTATAAAATATATGTATTTGTATAAAAATTAATCATTACTTTTAATTTTTTTACAATATAAATAAGCTACGTATATTAATTCTGACATAGTTATTAAATTTACATTTAAATTTTATTTTAAAACAAATAGTAACATTAAGGATTAACTTATAAGCGTAAAAATTACTAAGAACTTATTTATTTTTTCTATTAATTACCAAAGTTTTGAATTGTGACATCTTTTCACAATTCATATCGTTGAGAAGCCACCAACTTTTCTTAGTTCCGAGCTTCTATTTTTCTTTTCGGGTTAGACTCGGTCTTGCCCCATTCTTATCAACAGGGGAAGTGAAAATGGCTCCTCCAGACTCTAAAAGGACATGAAGAGGGTCCATGAAAGGATATAACACAACATCTCTTCTTTTCTTAGTAACATGCGCATTGACACAATCATATCTACAGAGAGACTCTTAAAAGTAAATTAAAAAAAAAAGATTTATATACACTTTGCTCCTTTATTCTCTTTACGATTCTAGATAGGTTATAGTTGCAAAGATTCGTAAGAACTCACCTAGTAACATCTTTGACTTATTAACTCGAAGAATAGGATTAAAAAAATAAAAGCATGAAGAAGAGAGCACTAAGATGTTGAGGAAGTGTCACAATTGTAGCACACCATTACTACAGAGCATATGCCTGAATATTCAGAAGATGTTCAACAACGTACTCTATGAAAATGACATATTAGAACAACCATATTAATTTATTATGGCATCATACATAACATAAGTATTTCTAAAGATCAAAACTTCTCATTCCATTCACAAAATAAAACTTACTTATATTGTTATTACATTTCATAATCTATGTTTATACATAACATAACATTTGGGAGTCTAAAGTTCTATACAAAAAGTTCAACACGGAAGGAGAAGTTAAATAAAAGTATTCTATCTAAACTACTGTTTTTGTACATGCAAAAACATAACAGAAAAATATCTATTCATTCTCCATTTTTCGGCACATCTTCAACATCAACATCATATACAATCTATCTCAATTCAATCATCATAATCTTTCTATTATAACATGTCATAAAGGTCAATACTTTACTTACTTGTTTAGCTCTAAGTTTCACCTCAATTTATCAAATTAACCTAGCCCTCCATACATGCAAAATCATTACATATTTAAGGTAGAAATTGGATGATTTTCAGCTAGGATAAAAGACAAAAATTAAAAAATTAAACACTTTAGAATTGATTATAAATTACTATATATATATTTAGTGAAATATGTCAACTCTACATTATGTATTGTTTTTTAAAAAATAATAAAAATTTTATCTCTTTGTTCGTTAACTTAAGTCATATTAATCCAATCACGTAAAGTTCTGTATTTTTTTCATTTATTTTCTTCTTATATCTCCAGTTTGCGTGTGAGAATTGATTTTAACCTAATGCAACTTCGAACTTTTTAAAGACTAAAACGTAACTCTATATTTGTGCAGGAAGATACATGGATGATGTTAGTGGACGCGGCGGCTTGAAAAAGCTACTGGCGAGTTGTGTGGACGATGATCACGTCGGAAATGATTAGATATTGTTAGAATTTATTTATTCTAGTTTTTATTTTTAGCATTCTAATTAAATATTTTGTTGATGTGCCTAAATTGGAAAGTGGATTAGAATTGGAAGTAAATTCCTAATTAACATCTTTTGGATGATTGAGTACTTATCTAACATTATCTCTTTTTGAATACTTTTATCCGAGGCAATTTTTGAAAAGGGACGTGATCAAGGGAATCAGGGTATTGTGTCTTGGCTGATGTGGCAGAGGCTTAAGGGCTGTTTTTTGTGAACTACGCTGACGCTGTTTTTTGTGAGGTTTTTTGCTGAAGTTTTTCCTTAGCTGTGGCTGCTGCGTATTTTGGTGATTAGGCTGCTGCACTGTGCAGTTTCATCCAGTTGATTGAGTTATATTTGTGAAGCCTTTGTAGTAGGACAGTGACGTAATTCTCTTCTTCAGCAACCAGTCCAAGCATGATGTGTATTCGTATCTGTTGCTGGATATTTCAAGTTGTTTTGATGTTTGCAGTATAGAAAGGGCTGGTGGTGTTACTGGAACTTTCTAGTGAAATATTTAAGTTTTGAATTTATTGTCTTCTTGTGTTATTCGTATTTATTCTTAAGTAGAAATAGTTTGAAAAATCCTCTGACGAGGTTAACACGAGTTGGTCGTGTTATTGGGCGTGAAAATCTCTCACGGGTAGTTAGGTTGTGGGTTAGTTACATAGATTGAGTCATCCGGGGTTGGTCAATCTTTGTAATCTTTTGTGAACTACAGTGGAAGAGATTAATCTGGGTGAGGGCCCCGCAGACGTAGGCAAGTTGGCCGAACTGCGTTACCAAACGTCGGTGTGTTATTTTCTGGTGTTTTGCGGTTGAGATTGCTAATTTATTCGTGTCGAAAAATTTATTTAGGATAATCTGCGGATTTATAGATAACTAAGTTATTTCAATTGGTATCAGAGCGGGTCACCAGTTCAGAACTTGGTAGCAAGTTGGTGCAGATCCGAGGTTCGCAGATATGGCTACAAGAGAGGGTGCTTCGATCACCAGACCTCCATTATTGAATGGATCAAATTATCCATCATGGAAATCTCGCATGAAATTCTTCATTCAAGCTCAAAGCACGAGAGCTTGGTATTCAGTAGTACATGGTTGGACACATCCAACGATCATTGACGATAAAGGAGAGAAAGTTCAGAAAGATCCGTCTGAATGGACAAGAGTGGAAGAAGAAAG
>JAOQMQ010000001.1:23975379-24008823 GCA_027563845.1 Erythroxylum subrotundum | reverse complement strand
CTACCTCCTCTCAGTGTTTAGGTGTTGAGGCTGAGAAGTTCCCTAACGTGGGAGATTACTCCTGAGCGCACACGCTCCTCAGCCGAGGCTTCATTCTTGAAGGTTCTGGCATTTCGTTCAGTCCATAGGTGGTAGACAGTTGTGGAGAGTAGAAGAGGAAAAAAAAATGGTGACAGAAGTTCTGGAACTGGGGACAGTCACATATTTATTATTATTTTTTATATATATTTATTTTATTATAATAATTGTGGATTTATTGAAAACAACCTTTTTATTAGTTAGTGATAAGGCTGCGTACTATTAAACCTCTACGAATTTTACATATTAGTATAACTTTTATTGAGTTGTAGTTAAAACTACAAATCCAAAATTAGCATATGTTTATATGAGTCTTTCCGCTTCCTTTCCTTTCCTATATGAAAATTGACACACTTTAAGGAATGAAATGATGTAAAATTTTCAAACTACCCAACCTTGCGACATTTTGCTCTGTTCTTTCTCATGTACTTGAGTGCACTAACATGCTTAAGGAATGGGTTCTTCTGGTTCTGGATTACAAGGCAGGCAGTCTAGAGGAGACATTCTCATGTCTGTGGGATGGGCTACCTCAAAAACTTTCTGCAGTTTTGGCATTTATGATGGTGCAGACAAAGTGAAAATCATTAAAACAAAACTACTTCGTGATTGAATTGATTCAATTCAGACTTTTTGACTTTGAATCTGCTTTAAAATTTAATAAATTTGAATTTAATTTATTAATTTTTAATCAGATAAAACTAGACTATACCATAATTGTTAATCTTAATTTCTTTTAATTAATTTTATGCACAAAAAATAAATTACTTTTTTAAGGTTGAAAATGAATAAGATTAGATAGATCTGTTAAAGGTTAATATTAAATTTAATAAAAATCTAAATCTGAGTTTAAGGTCAATCGAATTTAAACTTTTGAACCAATTTTGATTTGTTGATTTAAAATTAGAATAGGGTTGGAAATCATTTATAATTTCTATACTTTTAAATTATTTTATAATTTAGTAATCCAAATCAATTCTTCATACTCTGTAAAATATTTTAGTACATTTATTGCTTTTTTGTTAAAATTTTTGATGAAATTTATTTAGGGTATATTTTATAATTCTTTAAAAAATATTACACCATAATATTTTTTAAAAAATAAGTTAAATCACAACAAAATACATTTCTTTAATTTTGATTGGATCATCACATTTATAGTCTTTTTTCATTATCAAATTACAAGAGTTTTTTCCAACTCTCAATATAGCCATCCATAAATAAGGCTTTTAGACCTATCTTAACTTTAAACTCTTGGGACTCTCCTTTTCTCCCTCTACTTCTCCTACCTTACAGCACCATCTTCATCATAAGGAGAGAACATAACTTCATAGCTCTAAAGAGAGTAATTCTCAATCTTCACTCTCTATGGATCCTTTCAAACAGATGTTTGGTACAGAAGGATGTGGCAGCAGTGAATCTGGTTGGACAACATACATTGCCTCTCCCATGGAGGAAGATGACTATGAGTTCGATGATCATGGAAACCACCATGACTACCATGATCATGGAGGTCCCATTGGCAATGAAGAACACCATGTTGGTGGAGCAAAAGACAGTGATGATGACTCAATGGCTTCTGACGCTTCCTCTGGTCCCCATCTTCAGTACAAGCGAGAAGATGGTCAAAGTAGCCATGGAAGAGTAACAAGCTCTAAGAACAGCAAGGAAGATTGTAAATTCAATCCCTTTTCTCTCTTCTCAAAGAAGAAGAAGAAGAATGAGAAAGGTAGAGATGAAGAACATTTTAAGAAGGATAGATTATTCACTAGTGTCAGAAAATACAGCAAGTAATAGTAATCTCAGTTCAGGTTCGTAGAGATCACTGCACAGAAATTTTTTTTTTCTTCATGTTAAAAGGTGTTATACAGTATTTACAGGAATTGTAAGAGAAAAAAGGCTGTGTCTTTCTGTTATGGCTAAAGATTCGTCCATGATCTGAACTTACAGTTTGTACTTACTTACAGAAGCAAGTTTTACATCTGCAACTCATGAACACTGTCAAAATTCTTTATTCCTTTTCACATTTTCCTTTCTGTTTCTTTTTCTTGTTTATACTCCTGCAAGAGAAGAGGCTAGAGATCATATTAGGAACAACATGGCAATCATAATAGTTTTTATGTGGACTGAGACTCAAAAGAGCAAGTTATTCGAGATCACGTTACATGAAAATGATTGTTATTTTTGGGAACGACTCAGAACTAGTGGATTTTGTATATTTGTGTGGTTGTGCAGTCATGTAGTGAATGGTGTTCATGGACAAAGTAAGCTGTGTGCTGGAAAGAAAATCCAAGGCCTAGAAAGACAAATGCCAGCCATGAGAAGCAACATAGACAAGTCTAGTAATAGTAACAGAATATTGAGTGCAACAGCTAGGCAGCTAGCAACTATAGGCTGTCCATTACACAAACTAGAAGACAACCGACAGTTTCAAGCATTTCAGGAAGTCTCTTATTCTTCCAAGGAAAATGCTAAAAGATTCAGAAATGAAGGACAGGAATGAAAAAAGAGCTTTTCAGGAACCCATTTGGCTCACATTAAAAAGATATACATGCATCTGAATGGTTAGCTTCCATTCTGTTAAAATCAAGAGGTCTCAGAAGATTCCAATGGTGTCATCCTCCTTTTTCATGAATTTATGATGTATCATTGGCATCAACACTTGCATGTGCATGTGATGAAGTTTTGTAGTGAATGTTTTCTTTTTTCAAACTCGAACCGGAACCTGGTCAAATGCAGAGAAAAAAATTATTAAGAATGAGCCTGATTGAACCTTAATACCTGAGCTTGAATCCAATCAAACCAATTTGGCCTGTTGACTTCGGGTCTGGTCAGGTGAGGCTCGATCTAATTTAACATCCATAAAAGTATGTTGAGATAAGATATGATCCATTTATCAATCTTACACAGCATATTAAGTTTTTGAGTTGAATGCTAAATTAAAATAATGGCTTCAATCCCAATACAGAAGTTTAGCTACTTGAGCAACCAAAAGAGTTTCAAAACCTGCAATTGGTTTTACAGCTACCCTTCCTTTAACATACAAGAGGAATCAAATTGCAGTCTGAACAAAATACAAGAACAAATCACTGACAAGACAAATTAACACCCAAAAGTAGAGAAATAGCTTATTAGATCTGACAATCTGATTAAAATGAAACCCAGCATGGTAAACATTCATAAGGTCCAGACAACAACCAATAATTATTATACTTATTGAATGTACTTAATAAGGTGTCACCAGGGAAATTTAGTTCTTCAACTGCTTAGCAATCTTAAACCACTCAGTGTGGAAAGATCCTTCCATATCAATCCGTTCGTATGTATGAGCGCCAAAGTAGTCTCGCTGAGCTTGGACCAAATTAGCTGGCAACCTCTCTCTCCTATAGGTGTCAAAATAAGCAAGACTAGTAGACATTCCAGGAGTGCTAATGCCTGAGTTGATGGCAAGGCATACAACCCGACGCCAGGCAGACTGACGTTCCATGATTTCTTTTGCAAACTCTGGATCCACTAGAAGGTTAGCAAGGTCAGGGTTCCTATCATAAGCCTTCTTGATTCTGTCAAGAAACACAGCTCGAATAATGCAGCCTCCCTTCCAAATCCTGGCCAGTTCTCCCAATTTCAAGTCCCAACCCTGCTCAACACTCTTAGCACGAATCAGGTTCATCCCCTGTGCATAACTACAAATCTTGGAGGCATAAAGTGCTTTCCTCACATCATCAATTAGCTTCTGCTTGTCAACCACTTGGTCAGTCAATATATCCACAAAGCCACCGGATTTGAAGACTTTGGCAGCTTCAATACGTTCTTCCTTCAAACCACTAAGGAACCTTCCATCCAGGGAAGCAGCAATGGTCGGAGCTGCAACTGATAGATCAGCAGCTTGTTGAACAGTCCATTTACCAGTACCCTTCATACCAGTTTTGTCCAAAACCTTGTCAACCAAATATCCATCTCCTTTATCATCCTTAATTCCAAAAATATCTGCAGTAATTTCAATCAAGAAACTTAGCAACTCACCCTTATTCCATTCTGAGAAAACACTTCGTAGTTCCTCATTTGACAACTTTCCAACTGATTTCAAAACATCATACGCCTCAGCAATCAGCTGCATATCACCATATTCAATTCCATTGTGCACCATCTTAACAAAATTACCCGACCCACCTTTTCCAATGTAAGTAACACAAGGGCCGCTGTCGGGAACTTGAGCTGCCACTTTAAGAAGAATGTCTTCTATGTACTTGTATGCCTCAAAGGACCCACCAGGCATCAGTGAGGGTCCATTTCGTGCACCCTCTTCACCACCTGAAACTCCCATTCCAAGATAAAGCAATCCCATTTCAGCCACAGCCTTTTGCCTCCTCTCGGTGTTTTCGTACCATTCATTTCCTCCATCAACGATACAATCACCTTTTTCCAGATATGCTGAGAGCGTCTTTATGGTTGCATCAACAGGTGCTCCGGCCTTAACAAGCATAATTATAACCCGAGGCTTTTGGATTGACTGAACAAAAGATTCTGGATCATGGAAGCCATATAAAGGTAGATCTCCCTCCTTCTTAGCTCTTTCAACGGTCTCATCAACTTTAGAGGTTGTTCGATTATAGACAGAGATAGGAAACCCTTTCTCCGCAATATTGAGGGCCAGATTCTGGCCCATAACAGCCAGACCAGCAAGGCCTATTCTAGTTGGTTTTGAGGGTGCAGCCATAACTTTCCCTGTTCAATTATGTTGTCAACTTCAGTTTGAAAATTTACAAAAACAGCAAAATACTTGACAACCTTGAAGAAAATTTGTTTACATACTGAAACTTGGATAGCAATAACAAAGGTTTCTTGTTCTGCTAAACAAAGTTGGAAAAAAGAAAGAAAAGAAACAAAGGAACGGTTAAATGATTAGGCAACAGCTATAATAATCCTTAGAGCTGATAAATCAAGTGACATGAAAATTAATTACAATAATCTGATATATCAAGTTTTGTTTTTCTAACAACTATTGATGCTTCAAACGACAAGATAGATATGCTCAAAACGGAGACTTCTTGTCATACATTCCTGCACTGAGTTGATAAATTACATAATCCCTCAAGGAAGCCTCCAACAGTAAATGCTCATACACTCATTGACATGCTAAAGAAGACAAAATTTTGAAATCCTACTGGAAAGTAACCCTCGTGAACCCCTTAGTTCCCATTAATATCAAAGACACAGAATATTTGAATCAATGAGCTGAAGCCCACTTCGCCAGAGATCACTAGTTGCCTTCCTTTACACACAAATCCCCACTAGAAGATCGAGGTAACAATCATGGATGTTTTTCGCCATAACAAGAATCCATTTTAAAGTTACATCAGTCAAAGGAGAAAGCCATCCACTTAAAAACGTATTCTTTCACAAACTCAATCACAATGGTGAGAATCTATACGTCATTCAAATACACAGGATCAAATGAATCGTCATCGAAAGATGAAAAGAAAATCTCTTTTCGATCTTGATCAGTCAAGGCAAGAAATGTTGACCAACTACAAGAATCCCAGCAAGAATCATCTCAATTTCATAAATCAGAAGAAGCCATTCCCAAATAAAAAGTAATCGCAACAGATCAACAACAATGAAGTAACTCCCAGATATGATCAAACTTTTAGACAGAAAAATCTATTAATAATATCTCGAGCCAATGAAAATGGCCAAAATGGGAGCAAAAAACATGCAGTAAGAAAGCACTCACCTTTGCTCAGTGAAGACTACAGTTCCCTCTGATCGATACAATCACACGAACCCAGAAAAATTTAAAATGTGGGTTTTGAAGAGGGTAGATAAAAGATCTTAACTGTTAGGTGAAATTGTGTAATGAGGAAGGTAGTTCTTAACTACCATGTAAGATGCAATTGGGAATCATAGAATATGTTGACTAGTTTCTCTTGTTTGTCTTTTATGTATCTAAGAATAAAACTATAGTTTTAGTTAAAATTTATTTTAATTAATAATCTAAATCACTTGATGAATTATATAGTAATTAGTCCATTATTTGTTTTTAAATAAACCAATTAATTATGTTCTGATTTGAGTTTAAATATATAAATTTATATGGTTAATTAATTTACTCAATTAACATATATAAGATTGTTTATACAAAACTTCTATATATAATGCATTGTATAAGATTGTTTGCGTAGATAATTGATAATTCTACCAAATTAATTTCTTTTACCCAATATAAGATATAATAATTTTATAATATTTTACGAAGATTGCCACTTCGAACAAAAATAAGTGATGAAGAGCTTAAATTCTTAAATATCAAAGATTGAAGATCAAAATCTTGATTCCTTGAATAACAATAATTGAAGACATCTTAATAAATTTATTTTCTTTTTTTAATTTTGAAAATCGTTAAATTATTACTTAAATGTTAAAGAAGAAGATATGTTTTTGAGCATTTAAAAAAATTACAGGGACCACTATTGAATTCAACAACTTGAATTCCATCAAATTTTAGAATCACTTAAAAATTTTCAAACCAGACTCAGACCCTATAACAAGCATTTCACAATATTCATACAGCCTTAATTCCACCAACAATCTTGACAGACCATCAAATGCATTCAGGAGCAGTAATTAGTGGGGTTGGCTTCATCCTTACGCATGGAATAAATAAGATTGCCACATTCAATTATGTCCCTACGGTTGACGTCTTCACATAACTTTTGTTGCATCTCAAACCCTTTGAACCTTATACTCAAAACTCAAAAGTGTTTCCCTTTTTTCATGATGTTGCAAGTAGCAGCTCACCAAGAATAAATCCAAGTTCGATGGCAATGAGCATACCAACTGTTTGCACCGGGCGAAAGCCTCAAGGAGCAATCTGCGTGGAGGTAGAAGACTTACAGATCGTGAACTTCTCCCGAACGACTTTCATGTCAGCTGGAAATAAAACTGTAATTTTCTGGTTTTCAACCAAAAGGGATAATCATAGCAACTCACCAAAAGAACATAGTGTAAATGGCAACTCCCACAAGTTGTTACTGAATATGTAAACATTTCAGTAAGCTTGGTCATAAATTCTGGTGTAATGAAAACAACTTTTACAACCTCAGACTCCAAGATCATAAATGTGCTACAAGGGTCAGAATATTCTCATGACATTGGAAAAATTTTGAGGACTTTTGAGTTCGAGTACAGAAGATATTCAAATCCAATGAATCATCCGCGTGTACATAACCAAGTTGATAAAATACAATTACTTTAGAAGTACAAAATTGTATAAGATCGTGACTATCCCAGTATGGACACTTAAAGTTCATTGTAGCGTACCGTTGTATTTGGCCACAATGAGCAGCAGCTATATCTGTTTAAAGGCCAAAATTGCACATCTGAACGAACTCCATGTCATTGTCCACATACTTAGTCCAAAGATTCTTATATTGGTTCATGGCAATATCGAGCCAAGGTTTCATCTTCCCATTGTAATGGATCACTGCAGCATTGCTGATCTCATCCATGCTAATACTTGGATTGTAACCAAGGCCATGTACGTGCCAAGATTTGTCAAGTGACTTCGTTGTTGAGTGGAAGGTGATTAAACCAGGAGGAAGAGTGTCATCTTTCCATAAAGTAAGGTCCTCGTTCTGATCAAAGCAATGAGTAAAGTCTTAGAATTATGTCCTTTGTCTCAATCCAGTAATAGAATCAGTATGTTAGCAGCTTAAACTTAATTATGTACTTTTGGGAGCTCAATTGCTTTCATTGACTATGGATAGAGAGAAATTCAGTATAAATTAATGCAAAAGGACCTTAAAGTGACATCAAAATGTATATGGGGTCAAGTTGCAAAATATGACTTACCAAGTTCTGCCAGTAATGATACTGTTCAGTACACTTTTCGCGCCTCCAAGCATCAAGATCAAATATATTCATCCCAAAGGCCCAAGCACAAGCCTTGGAGTTGAACTTCTGTTTAATTAAGGGATGAGAAAAGTTCAAATACTGTGCGTAACGATGAAATGATCCGAAACAAGTTTCAACTGCCCCATTGACTTTTCCATCCAATTCAATCTTCCATAACCCTGTCAAATCTTTTTGAACCACCACATCATCATCCAAAAATAAAATCTTACGCAACTTGGGGAACATCTCCGGCAGGTAAAATCGGAGATGATTCAACATAGACAGATATTTGGGATGCCTAAATTTCATGTTACCCAATTCCTTGGTAGTATTCTCTGCATGATCCTCAGAGTAAAACTTTTGCGCATTGATATTTTCAATTTGCCTCAGTAGTGGGACATATGAAGAATTCAAGAATCTATAATCCTCCACGGCCTTCACCTCCACGTGAGCACCCCCTTCCACAGGCCTCATTCTAAACCATACTTTCATAGCTGCCACATTCATCCTATCAGTGACCACATGAAAAACATGTTTCCATGGTTCCTCTGCATTCTTTATTGCAGACATCACCACCACTGAGACTGCAATCACATTATCAGAGAAAATCGCATAATGAAATAAACTTGGATCCTCAAATTCCGGCTTGGGAGCCTCTTCTACATATTTTTCGGGATGTGAAATCCTCTCCCCCACAAGTCTCATCGCTAAGCAATGTAAACTCTTTGGTACTGATTTTGCAGCTATCAAGCTAGCAAAAGCCCCATTCTTCTTTGCCTTGTTCAACAACTCATTCACAGCAAAGATGGTGTCTTTCAACTTCTGAATCTTTAGCTGATTATCATAGCTTTCCTTCGATTCTGCTATTATTGTTCGAGTGATTTTCACTCTTTCCTTCACTTCCTTCTCAAATTGCCTTAGTACATCCTCGTCCAACAGACCATCCCCTTCAAACAAGGAGGATTGGTAATTCGGCTTCATCGTTAGGTCTGTAAAATTCTTTGCTAAATCATCAAACATTCTCAACTGTCTAGAGGTATCAAGTTTAAGCTTCCTTGCAAAAGCTGCATACGCGTTAACCAGTGTCATGTGATCATTGGCTTGTTTGTGTATCAAATCCAATCGAGTCTTTCGTGGATCAGATTTCAACGCCAAAAAGGTTCGATGAGCATATGCATTGCCAGTAGAAGGTAGTGACTGTTAAAAACATAGAAGAGTAAAAAATCATCAAACAGATAGTCCAATTGGCATCAAATTGCTGAATAACATATTCCAACTACCATCATTCTACAACACTAGACTGAGGTTAAGAAATCACTAAACCAGAGTTACTTATGACAGAAATTCAATGTAAAGAAAAGAAATGATTATTACTTGAGAGAAACCAGAAATGGAGGCGAATCAAAGCAAAACTATCCAAAACAGTGATGGGTTTAGAGAACTATAAGATTTTGAATGCAAAACAGGACTTACTGGGTGAGGGTGAGGGGTTGAGGGATGATTGGTTAGGATAACGGAGAGAGTGGCAATGAAGAGCAGAGTGAACATGGCGGAGACGAAGATCCTATACGAGAACAAGCTACGGAAGATGGAGGAATTAATGCCGCCGACTCCTCCACCACCGTTGCCGGAGGCTCCTCGGCTACCTCGGACGGCCACCGCCATTGTCGGAGATACGATGGATCTGAATATGTTGGCTGTGTGAAAGCTAAGTGCAAGACAGAGAGAGAATGATCAATGACATGAAGTGGATCTAATTCCGTGTCTTGGTCGGTGTTTTTTCCAATATATATTATTTCTATTTAGTTCTTTGCTTTATTTAATAAAATATTATTCTTAAAATTATATTTTAGTTTTTTTTTTTTGAAACTATTAGTTATTTTCTTTTTCATTTTATATTTTTTTGCAAAAAATAATTAATTGGAGTTGGCAACGAGTCCAATTTGAATATTTTTCTTCGGTTCGAGAATTAAAATAATTCGTTTTATTTGGTTTGAGATTCAAAACGACGTAACTTCATTATATTTAATAACATAAAGTTATTTTTGTTAATTGATTTTTAAACAAATTAATCGACTCAATGTCGTTGGGACTAAAACAGTTATTTACAATAAGTTGGAGCTATCTGAAACTTAAACAATAAGTGAGACTTGTTAGTTGAAATTTAATTGAAACTAATCGGGTTGGATCAGATCAAATTATCTTTATTAAGTACATATATTAAGAACGAATGGGATGGACGACCACAAAATTCATCCCGTTTGTCCATTTAATCTGACGGTTTATATTAGTTTATCTTCTTTCTTTATGATCACACGATTTTTGCTATTTTGAACCGACACTCTCAAATGTTCAATTTCGAATTTTTCTGACCTAATTTCACTTAAAATTATGTATATAAAAGAGGTTTGGATCAATTTGAGATCAATATTCTAATTGGACATTTATATATTCCATTCAAGTTGAGTTTGAACTTGATCAAGCAGATATCAACCAATTGATTTTGAGATCGAGCAAGTTCAAAACTTGAGAAAAAATGTGACTTTTATATGATTTAGTCCTTCCATTGCTTTATCAAATATTTCCGCTTCACAAAAATTTTCATATGATTTAGTACTAAATTAATGTGTAAGAATAATAAATTTCACATCTCTTCACAAGAAAAACAAAAGAATTAATCATATGATACATCATCATATCACATTTAAGAGGGTTAATTACCAAAACATTTATAAACTGTCGTCAATTTTTCAATTATAAATTATAAGAAGCATGAGGGTGTCCAGAGAACAAACTAAAAACGAAAGAAAAAATTTAAATCAAATGGTAAGGTCGTTCGGGGCTGCGTAATCTGATTTAATTCATTTTTAAAAAACGTCATTTAATTATATAATTAAATAATGGCGTTTTATTAATTTTCATCTATTGTGTTAATTTTGACTGACATGCATTAATAATTAAGATTTCTAAAACACGTGGCAAGTCATGTAAGCAAATTTAACGAAAACACTAGCGTGAGACTAGAATTGAAAAAAATTGAAAGTTTAAACATCTTATTGGTACCGTTTGAAGTTCAGGTTATGATTTAAAATTTTTTAGAGTTTAAGTATTTTATTGCTACTTTTTAAAGTTTAGACTATAATTAAAAATTACTAAAAGTTTGAGTTTTTTTAATAATCAGCCCTATTTAAGAAGTTCCAAAATGCAACCTATACTATTTTTACTTATGGATTACAATTTATGACTAGACATTATTTTTAACAAATATGGTAATAATAGATTGATTCAAAATCCTATTAAAAGTTTTAATATTTTAGTAATTATTAATAATTAAATTTATTGTGAATACTAGATTTAGTTTAAAATATATATGTTTTTTAAAATAATGAATTTAGAAATTTATTAATTACACGAGATGCATGTTCGCCACTTTTCATTCAATTCTTAAAAGAAAGAGACGCGTGTTAAAAATTATTTTCCTCTTAGATTTTAACTTTTTTTGGTTTTCAATTTTGTTTCTACAAACCAAACCATTTCATCAAAGAAAGTTAGTAGAGTACTGAAGTTGGGTTGCAATGTCTGGAATTCGGTAAGCTTGCTCAGATTTCATCTTTTTATTTATATTTTGCTACTTTAAATAGAAAAATTATATATATTATTTAAAGTTTATAACATAATTAGAGCTCGTAAAAATGAAATTTTATTTTTAGAATTTTGAGATAAATAAGGGTTCAAAAGAGTTTTAGGGATTTGGTAATTTTTATTTAATCCAAAAACATAAATATTATGAAAATTCTTACGTTATAATAAAAATTTTAATTAGATTTAAGGGTAGTAAAAATATGTTTTTATGAGTTTTTTATATTTATGTACTAATTATTTAAAACTATTTTTTGTTTATGATGATTATTAGTGATCAAGACGATTTGGATCTCACAGAAAAATTCAAAGCTTACGAAGAACAGTATGCCAGATATCTGCTTTCTAAGTATTTCTCAAACAAGACTATGTATGGAGGTACAACTTAATCTTATTTAATATATCTAACTAATAATAACTTTATTGTCCCCAAATTCATATTTTTCTATCAATTGTTTATCTTTTCTTCAAGAAACTCTCAATTTAAAAGTATAAGATTAGCAATAAAATTTAAAAAATGGCTAATTACAAAAAAATCTCAATTTTGTAATTATAGGTTAAATTTTAAAGAGTGACAATTAAAAACTTGAAATTGTACCAAATTCGTTTAGGCGAAGATGGATTAGCTTCCAGTACCTAAATTCAGTTCTATTCAGGATTCGAACAATTTACCCCGGATCAATTGCTTAATCTTTTAAAATTATGCACACATTCTATTTAGGGATTTACCTATTACATATCCTTAGGTATGTATTTATAAATTTTTGTGTATTATATATCTAATTTATTTAAAACATCTATAATATAATATTCAATTCCAAATAATAATATGTAATTCCATGTTTAAAACACACAAATACAACTTAGTAATATTGTTCATTGGATCAAAAGTTAAACTGTAAGATAAGATGTTTGAAAGGTTTAATCGATATTAATCAATTATAAAAATAGCTAAAGATTGAACAAAATTAAATAATTTAAAATATAATTGAAAAGTTATCTTTATTATCGAAGAATTTGAAATTTAATTGAAAAAATAAAATGTTAACTGAAAATTAATTAATTTATTTTGGTTTATAAGAATTTATTAATTTGTATAGAATGACCGATTAATTAATAAAATGGTCAATTTTTTTACAACAAAAGTTATTAAAGTCAATTGAACCAAAAAGTTAAAAACTAAACTAAAAAATTAAACGGTCCAAAGTTTTCACGGTTGAACCGACTAAATTATTTAAGTTTTTTAACCATTAGTATTGTTGGTACTATCTACCTGCCGAGTGTGATAAATGGTCAATTATGAATTTTAATAATAATTATTTGATATTAATTTTAAATTAAAATACATTCTCAAGAAATTGTTACACTAAATATAGCATATTTAAAAACTAAATACATTAGAATTTCTTATAGTTGGATCTCATATTTTGAAAATAATCATTTATGATTTATAATTTTATTTAACTATCACGTAATTTTAATTTTTTCTTTTTATAGTTTAAAAAAATTATATAATAACTAAATAATAATATCGGAGTACAAATGATGGAATTAACCCTATATTTTTGGAATATGTTTAATATGTATAATGAGTTCATGATCTTGTAATTTCTCACATTATTTTTTTGCAGCTAAAGTCTTTGAAGAAGTCAAGATCGACGATGAAGTTATCAAAGCAAGCAGGTTTAGTTTGACATGAATGATCTGAGATGATTCTTGTTAAAACTGATACTTTTTCTAAGAATTTTTCTTTAATACCTGGTATCACGGAAATATTCTCATTTTTGTGGTTCTTTCCTAGGTTTCCATGCATGGAGTCTTACGCTGATCCACTCCAAACGTTCCTTGCTAAGGACATTGTTTCAGGTTCAGGGTCAGGTTCATGTACTGAGCCAGTTCAGGTTTTCCTTGATAAGGGCAAGGCAGTTGCAGACTCAGACACTGAATTGCAACCTGATCATTTAGTTCAGGATTACTTGAATAAGGGTAAGGGCAAGGCTGTTCAAGGTTCATCAGAAACTAATCCAGTTCAAGTATTTTTGGACAAGGACAAGGCATCTGGTTCAGGAACTGTTCCTGATCCAGTTCAGCCATTGGAACTGGATTTCTTCAAGACATTGGATTTGAATTCTGAACCGGTTGATGAAAAAGAAGAAGAAGGAGAAACGGAAGCTTGTCTAAAGCTGGACTGCAGCAAGATTCCTGAGGATGATTCTGATACTGATCCACTGGAAGTCAATCATCAGAACAATAACCAGATGGATACAGATCAATCAGGAATATACCCTGACGATAGAGCTCATGAGGATGTTGAGTTAGGACCATATGCTGAAACTGTTGAAGCTCTCCTTGAACTTAGCAGAGGTGCACCAAATCCTTCAGGAACCTCTCTGGACCTGTCAAACAAGAAAGCCAAATCTTCTGATCCCAAATGGAATTAGAACGAACTTGCCAAAACCTTCCAATTCCAGGCCCTGAGAGGTTGCAGGACAGTATGTTTAATGACTAATGTTTGATGCTATGGAAGTTTCAATAAAGTTTTCAGACTAATTGGTGTTTTCTGTAACTTTTGTGGACGAATGATGATGGTGGGTTGTTTTTTTTCATTATATAAAAAACAATAAGTAGTTTAAAAGTTTTTGTTTTCTTATATTTTAAAAATCATTTTTGAATGAAGAATAACATAAAATATATAATCCAACTTCTTAAATTACAAAAAGTATAATTTTTATTCGGTAGTCAAGTTTATATTATAAAATAATGAATTAGAAATTGTCAATTTTTTGGAATTTTGTTATTAACTTCTTAAAATAATTTAATTAATTATATTTTTAAAATTCAAACAATTCAATTAAAAATATTGTCAAGATCATGGATTATTTCAGGTGAAATTAATTGACTGATGATAGATTTGAATCTTAGTACATATATCAGATTATTAATTCCTTAATTGAATTTTCAAAGTTAAGACAATTTAAATAAAAATGATTGATCAATAAATAATTTCTGAAAAGAAGTGAATTAATTATTGTCATAAATAAGACTTATTCGAAAATGCCAAAAGGTCTAATTAGAATATGTTTAGTTTTTCTAGAAATTATTTTTTATCCTTTTTCTTAAATAGTTTTCTTCTTTTTCATCCCTTTTCTATCTCAAGTGTACTCTAATTAGTGAGATTGTACAGACTCCTTGACATCTGATGATAATGCAGAAGAATAAGAACACTTCAAGAAAAGTATCCAACGTTTTTTAATTACCAGAGCCTACTCATCCATAGAGTTCTCGTGCAAGTGCAGTAGATTACCAACTAGTTCACCAAGATTCTTCAAGTGATATGAGAAACTTCTATACGCAAAGGAAAGTTGAAGAAGAAATAGATACAACAAGGTGATATGCCACTCTGTTTCTGCTAGAAAAACATGGTTACTTTCATGGCTGTTACTGGACAAAAACATGACTTCCCACCTTTTGGGGTTGTGCATCCCACTAGAGTCAAAGAGTCAGCAGATATGTTGAAAAACCTTGAATGGATTGGACAGGAAGATGGATGGCCTGCTAGTTCTAATCTGATTCTGCAATTCCCTAGTTCATTGCTCTGCATTGCTCGTCATAAACATCCGATGGAGTGGCTACTAAAGAACTGTGTGATCATTAATGATCTATGAGAAGTACCTTCTTTATGTTTTCATGTGTTACCAGGGGGTGAGGAAAACAAATTTACAAGACAAAACTCTATGATCAACCTGAAAAGCAGCAAACCGGAATGCTGCTTTACCTGGCGGATGTTAGCCGGGGGGAAAAACTCCAGCTGCAGTTAAATGGAACACCTTCTTACCATCATAACGGGCGGTCCTCTGAGAGAAATGCGTACGCTACAGCTGATATTAATAGTATAAGCAATGCAATGAAAACATGCTTGAAGCTGAGTTGTCCTGCATCTATTCTCCTTACAGTCTCGAGATTGGACACAGAATCTGCAGCTTCCTCTTTGCTTTCACTAGCCGGTACTATTTTCTGAGTATGCAAGGAAAAAGTAGAATAAATCAGTTATGAAGTGGGAGGAAATTTTCATTAGAATGACGTATGTTATTCGAATCTCAACGCTTCTCTTAACCAAGATCCCGACTACTAGAATTGAAAAAACCTTCCGAACTATAGTATTGATCAACTTGGTTGTAAATTTAAGAAGGGCAGATCTATGCTAATCAGACGATAAATTTGAATCTAGAAGCTTTCTACAATTTTTTAACCAAATTTTGCAAAAATGTTAGAACTCAAGATAATCCAGCAGGATTACAATGTCATGCAACAATGTGGCTGCCAAAAAAGAGGATGATTTACAAAATCTAACTACAATACCTACAGAATAGAAACCTAGTGATCCACTACTCATTCCAATATTCCAATACTAACTACATATAGTGCACAGTTAGTTTAGGTATATTTGGTCAGTCTTCAATAATGCACCACATATCTCACACACACACAGATAGAGGAAAAAGGGTGGTGCATGACTGAGCTTGTAGGCAGGAGGAGATGATGTATAGCCAGAATGCCAATAAAATTCTTTATAGTAGTTCTAATCTGCACCTCGAAAATGTTGAACCAAACAATTACTTAGGATTAGAGATTATAATTAGGAGACATCTCCATCCGCCAACTATAAGATAAGTTGTCTCACAAGCAATGAGTACATACCTCAGGGCCAATGTCTGATTTTCGCTTGAATTCATTCTCTGAAAAAAGCAGATCCTTCTGCGGTTGCTGCAACTTCACTACCAAAGTTCTATTTTCCAGTGCTAATGCTGACATCTGCATACATAGCAGACACAATAGGACAATTTCATTATGGTGCAAACAATAGGAAGTCCAAATTTCTCCTAAAAAATGCATGCCATAACATATAAAAGTCTCCATGATGACGCAAATAATATAATAAAAAATATCATAAATACTTCAGGAAGGTCTTTCATAGCTGAGAAAAGAAGAATTCCATGTATGCAAAGAATTTCAAGTATACAACACTGACTTCAGGGTCAAATGAACACAATTTGGAACTTTTTAAAATCACTGATGTCTCACAAAGAAATGACCACAATTTGGAGCTTATTAAAGTCAGTAGATGTCTCACAAGTTTCACCGTGTTGATGGAGGTGAATATAAAATAAGTTGATGAAATCCATCACATTTTCACAGTGCTCCGGGCGCAAGATGTGCTAGTAGCAAAAAGAGATCCTCCAGATTGGAACATCAGTCAAATTAAACAAGTTTACAGCTTTTAGAAGATAATTTTTGTCAGCAACCCCGTTTAGTGGAAGGATTTATACCAGTTTACTGTGCACTCAATAAGCTACTTCTGTTAATTCTAGTGATCGCTATCATGCCTATATGGCAACCTACCGCTTGGCAGACGGTAATGCAGGAGTATAGATCTACCCTGTGGCTGCAGGAGCATCTAAAGATTAAGATGTCATGCACAGGGGTTTTACATCTCCAAATCCAAAAGACAGATCAAGATTTCATTAAAATTTTGTGGAACAGAAGTATGATTTGAGTCTTCAATACTAGCTTCAGACTTCCAGAATGTCTACAGGATCTCAAATATGAAGTTGAATAAGAAAAAACTTCAGGTATCAAATAAATATAATGTAATGAAATAATCTGAGAACCAGATTTCTGAACCAACAGAATTAAGAGATTATGTAAACATGTGGACCTGCTTTTGAAGGCGTTCTCTTTCAACTGTCAGTCTCATTACTAAATCTGTTATTATTTTAGTCTGAAAGCCAATGTCTCTAGCGGTTTCCATCTTTTTCTCCTCTGCTTGACTGAAAGATGCCTCTATACATTCCAGTCTTCCCCTAAAGAAGATTAATTTCTCACTTAGCTTTGCATTTGATTCAGATAAACTAAGACACTTTGCCTCAGCATTGTCTGCCCGGTTTTCTGCTTTTAAGACTTTTGACTTCAAGTCTTTGATCAAATTTTCCATGTCTTTAATTGTGTGATTTAACATACTTTGGTGCTCCTGACTAGCTTCAGCAGATACCACAGCATGCTGTAGCTTGATATCTGATTCCTTCAACTGCCTCTCCAACAAGTCAATCTTCTCAGTAGTTCCTTTTAGGGTACCCAACTCCTCATTCAGTTCCATGTTAGTCTCTTCCAACAACTTGCACTTTGCTTTTGCATTCTCTTCCCTGCCCTCTGTTTTCAAGAGTTTTTCTTTCAAGTCTTCAATCATATTTTCCATTTCCTCATACTCAGGATGTACAATATCATGCTCTTGATTTCCATTAAACAGCTTGAATTCGTAGTCTTTTAGCAGGTTCTCAAGCAAATTAATCTTTTCTCTCAAGGTGAATACCTCTGAGTTTGTGACAATTAGTCTATTTTCAGCTTCAGTCAAACTGGCTTTCAAGTTATCAGCTTGAGCGATGAGAAAATCATTAAGCCTCGAACTGCTGCTATTGAACTTCTGTAAAGCATTTTCTTTTGCTTCCAACTTCTCTACTGACCTTTTAAGCTTTGATCTTAGCTCTTCTTCTCTTTGAATCGCACCATTCAAATTAAACTGAATAATTTGAAGTCGACTTAGTAGCTCTTTTGATATTCCCATCAGGACTTCAGAAACATTTTCTGCTTCAAAACACCTTTCACAAACATCCAGTGCTTCTTCCTCCGTGAAAAATACTTCCTGTTCTGCTGAGATCAGCCTACACCTCAGCTCCTCTTCAATTTGTTTTGATTCTGTTAACTTCTTCTCGAGGTCAATCTCTCTTGCCAAAGACTTCTCTAGCATCCTCAAAATGTGTCTTTGTTGATCAACAGTATGCATGTTGATCTTTGTATCACTGTTTTGACCATCTCCTAAGAAGTTAGGCCCCCTTGTACCATTCCCTGACAATATACATGCATCAGACATTGTGATAGAAGGCCTAATACAATATGTCTATGTACCAGTATGAGATATGTGTAAAGCAATTGCAAAATCAATAATTCCTAGCTCTCTGAGACCTTGCCTGCGAGGGACAGTACTGGAAAAAGCAAAAGCTTAAAAGATTTTGAATTCACTAGCAAGGACCTATATGGTTTTACAATTTGTATAGACACAGAAAACACAAGAAAGAAGGTGAATAAATCTAAGGAAAAATATGCAGAAGAGTGAAATACTTGGTACAAATTTAATGAACATTTACTGCCTTGAACTGAATCATCTTATAAGTGACAGGAATATTCTTCTCAAGTACATAAAACTGGATATCATTTGATCCACGGTTCTGTTGCTTACTGTTTTCTTCTCTGCTCAAACATGACAAAATCCTTTGGAACTTATCAGATTGCTCTCTAATTTCTGAAACTTGCTCAAATGACTGCTTCAAGGACTCCTCAGAATCATGTAATTTTTCTTCCATTTCCACGAATACTTCTCCATATTCTGAATAAGAGGGCAGGATTCCACCAACCCCAGAAATATCTGTTTGTAAGTTCTTAAGGAAGTCATCCACTTCTGTAACCTCAGAATCCAAAACTGCAGACAAGAGATCAAACTCCAGAGCCTTCTCAACTGAATCAGCTGGCATACATTCTCTATCTAACATAACAGTGTCAAAATCATTTTCCTTGGTCGCCACATGCATCATCAGTACATTTAAGTTAACCAACTTCTCAGAAATACAGGCCAAATCTAATTCCAATCTTGTCAGAAAATCGCCAGCAGCTCCCAACTCCCTCTTCATATCTCCATTAGAAGATACCTCGACAACCAAGTCAAGTTTGCTAGATTCGACATCACCAGTTTCAACACCATCTAGGAAAACACTAGAATCTTGAACAGCCTCTGCAGCCATGCTGACACCTACTTTACCTAACTATCCTCAATTCCTGAAAGAACAATGTGACAAAAGAAAAAAGGAAATAAATTAATAGTAATCACAGTTATAAAGAACGGGTGTAAATGAACAAGTACATCAAACAGATGCCTTGAGTTAGCAGTGATTAAAAGTTCTCTAGCAATTATCTGCCCAGTCTTCTAGATATAACAGTAGGATATCCAGCTAAATGCTAGGCTGGTTGAAAATCAGGATAGCACAAGACTATTCAGCAAGATATGAAGATCAATAATATTGGATTCCAAAACTCCCATATTTTGAAGACTATTTGTGAAGTCATCTTCTCCCTATGGAAATGATGTGAAAACACACTACATGGAGGATGCTCAACAAAAAATGAGAATTCATCAGTTATCAAACTAATAATACACAGAGTGGTAAGTACTAGGATGTCCTATTTTAGAGATGATTACTTTCCCTCCCAAGACCCAATAAAAATCCTACAATTTTATTCATCATCTTCTTTTATATCACCTCCAAAATGTTTGGCACGAGATCCCATCAGGAATAGGAACAGTTGAGTCAAGAATAAACATGAATTTCCGTGACAATCGATGAGGGTGTTTGAAGACTTTCATGCTATATACAAAGTAAATTAAGTGAAGGGAACATAAAATGAGTTATTAAGATTGGGATTCATGATTAAGACTGGAATATATGATTGAATAACAGATTCATGCTTTTTATTCTCCCATTTCAGGATTGAAATTCATTCATCATCAGAATAAATTTGCCAGCCACTGTGGCGCATCCAAAGCTCATAATAAATTTGAAAACATGTTTAGAATAGCCAACATAAGTCTATTCGTGCGTATTACTATATTTTCAAAGGGAAAGCATATCGGAACGAAAAAGGGATGACAAAGAGCTTGGGGGTGGTGTCTAGGTTGATGACCTAGAACAGAATGAGGATATCCAATTAGGCAAGCGCTAGAGCCAAAACGATGATGTCCATTAGATAATAGAGAACTAAGTTACACACATCTGTGTTGAAATTAGAAATAGAACCTTTCACACACAATCTCAATCTTTGAACAAACTAATCCAAATCTAATGCAATAATCTCCATCCTCCTCAAAATAATTCTCAGCCACTCTAGCTTACGATGACTTACACTCCACACATTGAAACAAGCAACCAAGTCGCATCATCCCCAGTTTCTTCTGAAAGGGTGAAAATTTAAACATGCAGCTATTAATTTATTGCACAACCACAAACAAATACTGTATAGAGGTCTCCACATGAAAACATCCAAATTCATTAAACTACAAAGTGATTACTATCCCATGAAAATATAATTGCAACCACGTACAATCTATACCCATTACCTACTAAATCCTCCAAAATGGAGAGAAAAAAACCCAACCATATGAACACGATTCTATCTCGTAACCACATATAAATATATATTATTCAAAACCGAAAAAGGAAACGAACCGAAAAGAGAAATCCAAGAAAACCCATCACCAGTTTACCCAAAAAAGGACAAAAGATAACTCGTAAATTAACGAAACAGACATAAACTCTTCATCATTTTCAGCAGAAGATAAAATCAAATCAATAGAACGAAAGAAAAAAAGAAACAAGTTACGCACATCTACCAACTCTAGTCCTGTATGTCTCACGCGAGAGATCGAATGATATGGAGTGTTTCCGTCGCCTGTAACATGGGAGACACTTTTGCTTAATGCAAAGAGAACGGTGACTCAACTAAACCTGAAAATGGTAGGCAAAATAGAAAGTTAACGGAGTGCTTCATTTTCACGCGCCACGGAGCTGGCCGACACGTAATAGTTCACTTTTCGACACGTGTTCATGCGTATTTGTTTTTTTCCTTGCCATTTCTCTTCTTTTTAATTTGATATATTTTTTGACATATTTATCAAACGATGAAATGATCGTTATATTAAGACGATATCAGTTTTTATTATATTTTATTAAATTTTTTCGACGTATATTAAATTGAAATTATCGCTATCATCATCATCATTTTTAGCCCATTTGTTTTCTTTTTTTTTTGTCGTTTTTGGTCTTGGTTTTTATTAAAAATGAAACCTTCTATGAAAATACCGTTGATTAGATATTGATGTGTTTCGGTGTTTTAAAAAATAGAAAAATAACTACAATCAATTTACCTAAATAAGAAAATTATGTTTCTCTAATATTTCACAACACATTTTCTTCAGCTCTAAAACAGTTTTTTCTTTTTGCTACGCCACTTCTTCATCTTCAGGGCTTGCCGTTATTTTTTTAGTGACTCCTGGTTTGTGCTCTATTATTCTATTTCTATAATTTTTCCACATATTTAATGTTTGTGCGTGATTTCTATCTGCTCGTATTTGTTCTTTTCCTTTTATCTTTGGGTACGTTAATATGGCTTTCTACTATTATGTAGGTGATTAGATGACCTTGTATTGCATGCTTTGTTTCGGCAGTGTGGTTGTGAAACTGTGTTAATTTGTTACTGCCAAGATGCTATGTGCAGTTCCAACTTGCAGTAGTTGACAGCAAATTTTCTAGGTTACAAGTTTACTTTGGGGATGTAACGATGAGTTATGACTGATTAGGTTTTTGCATATAATTAGTCTGAAGTTTTGCAATAAAACGAGATTTTGAGAGGTCTGATAATATGCAGCCTTACCTCTATATAATAGAAAGACTGTTTCTGATAGACTCATATGCAGATGTAACAACAAAAGAATGATGTAGGTTAAAGAGTAAAAAAATAAAAATGGACGCTAAATAATTATATAAATAAAATTACAATAAATAATAAATAAAAATATAATAAAACTCGATTTTTAAAAATAAAATATATTTTAAAACTAAAATACAACGAAATCTATTATTTTTTTATCTGAAAAAAATAGCATATGAAATATTAAATTGATATGTTAAATATAAAAGGTGAGCCTTGAATAAGGTTACTCTTTTCGTGATTTTAGTTAAAGATTCAACTTACGAAAAGAGTTTTTTTTTTGTAAAATATAAAAAAAGGGATTGTATATAATTAATGTCACTCTGCTTACTCTCACATAGAGGAAGACTTATTTATTAGGATTGTTGTTGTTGATAGGTATATAGATTATGAAATATTTAATAAAATAATTGATACGACTAATATTGTTTATAATATGGTAAGTATTAATTTTACTAAAAATTAATGAAAAGTATGCGCCTATTTAAAGATATATATCATTTCTAATATTAAATAATATTTTTTTTTAAATAAGACCAATTATACAAGCAACATATCTTTTAAAAATTATTTAATTATGTATTATTTATATTTTAAATAAAACTAAATATTACAAATATATTCCTGATAAAATTTTTTAGACCTTATTAAATTTAAGAATTAGATTGAGATGGTAAACATGTATTTTAATTTTTTATTTATAAAACTTTATTAATATATGAATAAGTAATCAGTGATAGTTTTATTATTAAAAAAATCTTATGTATCTATTTTAATAGAGATTTGATTACTAGCTTTAATGTATGATTAATTGTGATCAACATGTACTATATTATAATTAATTTAAAAAATATATAAATTTTTATATTTTTCGTTAATAACATTTTATGGAGTCTATATCTAAGAACCTTCTTGTGATTAATCACTTTGATTTATGTCAATCAAAATTTTACCTGAAAAGTATACAGTTTGAATTATTGGTATTTACACATATCAATTAATTACATATATATCAAAAGGTTAATTGAAAAAAAACACAAATTATATTTAATTTTGTAATATTAATTTGAACTTTAAAAAGTGGTATTAAAATGTTTTAATTGTTAAATTTTATAAAAACAATCTGATGTTAAGTTCTTTGTTAATGTCTATGATATGATGTGTTACATCAAATTAATGTTTCTATTATGCGACTATCACATAAGATAACAACGTCAAATATGAAATTTGTTGCTTTATTTAACATATTTTTATTTTATGAAATAATAAATTTTATAATTAGATGCTAAACATTTTAATATAATATAGTATGTCGTGTTGTCGATATTAACGAAAAATTTAATATCAAATTATTTTTGTAAAAATTGATAATTTATTAAAGTTTAAATTAGTATCGTTAAAATTATTTTTTTAATTAATTTGTATCAAAATAACATCAACATCAACGTCAATTTAATTATTATTTATTTATTTATAATTGTTCAAAATTAAAATTTAATTTACACAAAATTTTCTACGCTGCAAGATTGATATCATCGTCATCATCACACCTAGTCTGAAGTTCCGTAATAAAGCAAAATTTGAAGAGATTTGATAGTATAACATAGTCCGTCATGTTGTCGATAGTACCAAAATTTTCTGCACTACAAGATTGACATAACCTCAGTTTATTGATTAGGCTTGACAATTGAGTCTCGATCGTGTCCAAAGTCAATGGGCTAGGTTAGAGTTGCCCGAGCATGGCTTGGGCCAAAGCCCTACGAACAACGACAAAACGACTTTGTTTCGAATTTTTTCTTAAATAAAAAGTCGAGCCAAACCACCCAGACCTAATAGCTCGGCCCAACCAAAAACAAAGCCTAATGTAATTGACCCTAAACCACTAATATTGGAACTTTGTAATCTTTGGCAGCCTTAGATTCATAGTTTATATCGAATGAGCAGTCCGTTACAGATGCTTCAACCTTAGCCTCATGTTTATTGTACTTATATATATACGCATAACAATAATAATGCTTTAGATTCATAGTTTACATCAAGTGGGCAGTTCATTAATCTTAGCCTCATGTTTATTATATAATAATTATTACAATAACCTATTCACGATTCATTAGTTTCTTTAAATAATATTTTTTGATAATGCATGCTTTGTTTGATCTGCCTAACCGTGAAAAGGAATATATCATTATTAATTAACCTTTTATTTTATAACAGTTATATTTTTAGTTGTTATTTTTTATTAAAATAAACTATTTCATAAATTAATCTTTTTAATTTTTAATGAGTCTTTATTTTCAATCAGCCATTATTTAATTTTTAAATAAATATAACAAGTACATATTTTAAATAAATCATTTAATAAATTAATAGAATAATAAGTTTGATATAATTAATATTTTAAATTTGACTGTATTTAATGATTTCCTTAAATTGACGAAAAATTATAAGTTTTAATTAGTTCAAAATTAAAATAATAAACAACATAACATTAATAATAACAACAATAACAATATCTGATATAAATCTTGTTAATACATAAGATGTGAAGAGACTTAATAGTACATAATTTAACTTCTAATTAATAGAGAGATTGTAATAATAATATTAATAATAAAAATAATAATTTTTAAAAATGAAAAGATTTATTATAAAAAAGTTGAGGACTACTTTGAATTATTGTATATGCATCAATATAATGGGATCGAATCCTCTACATCCGTAATCTTGTGTCAACTTTGTTCCATACAATCTCATCAAGACAAATATATGGGACCAAAAAAATAGGTGGACAGAATTGTGTGGAACAAAGTTGATACAGGATTACGAGTACAGAAGATCTTGTCTCAAATATAATTGCCATAAATATGAAAGAAATAATGAAACTTTTTGGGGGCACGAGGGTGGTACTGCTAATAAATGGATGGTCCAGATTTTTAGGACACAAGGTGACACTAAAAATCGAGCACAATAGATTTGATTCTACTTTTTGAAAGGATAAGATCTTTTGTATTCATAATTCTGTGCTAATTATGTTACACACAACCCCATCTATCTATTTTTCTGAGTCCTATGTATTTTTGTGGACGAGATTGTATGAAAAATAGTTGGTATAAAATTACGAGCACAGATAATTTAATACCTTTTTGGAGTGAAAATTGGATTGACGCTGAAAAGTCTCCACTTTAGCCATCAACACTGATCTATCTGTCGTTTTGCGCTTAGTTTCTTGTCGTGTCATAAAACAAGAATTGACCATATTTACAATCAATCAATCAATCAATCCTGATACAAAGTTCACGTTACTACTTATTCATGGTTAGTATTAAAAAGTATGAAAATGATAGGGCGAGTAGCCATGAAAGGAACACCACTTGATCGCCCCCCGAGACCCCAAAGGCCAATTAGTTATTTGGCTCTTTCATTTTACCATTTATATATATTAGACTTGGAAAACTTCCCCTAATTGACCCGGCTTGGCCTAATTCAAAATCTAAGAGGTATAAAGTTTTAGACCAGATTTAAACTCGAGCTGTCTGATTTGATACTGAATTTTTTTGAATAAAATAATATTATTTTAAATAAAATGATATTATTTTAAATTTAAAAAATTTATCAAACTTTAAACCGAGTATGTGTTGAATAAAAATTTTGGTCGTCTAAGTATTTTATAAATTATACATTTCGAAATAAATAAGCTAATAAATCAACTGATCTATGAAGTTTAATATGTTTTTATTATTAATCAATATTTCTCTTTTAAATTTGAGATGGATTATAATTGTTTTTACTAACATTTATTTGTTGGACATTTTTGTCCTTACGGACAATTTTATCTTTTTCCTATTATCTGGATAATTATTAATTGTAATGTTAGTTTTTAATAAATTATCGATTAAGTTACGTAATTTGATTCAATTAAAGGTAATAAAGTGGTCCAATAAATGATCTAACTTAATGGGTCAAAGTTCGGGTTGAAAATGGATCCCTTTTATTGTGGACCTAATTCATATCGGTCTTGTAATAAGGAAGTCCGATATAGAAGTTATATAAAAGTTAAGATCTCCTATAATTATTCATATCAATCGTAAGCATACAGTTCTCTAACCCGCTAAGAGAACTTGCGTATTGAGGAAATTATAGAAAGACCTAAATTGAGTGTCGGTGAGCAACTTCCTCAACTGTCATAGGAAGATCGGAGCTCGTTTCGACATAAAAAATTGCTTCAAAATTCAGAATGAAACTGAAATCAGGTATTTCGCATTTTCTTTGTTTTTACCCTTTCATGTATGATCCTAGATACGTAATAAGGTTTGTGCTAATATTACATTATTTGGATGCAAATAAAATAAAAGCACGAGTAGTATAATTTGATAAAGCAACTTATATTTTGTGAAATTAAACAAAATATGAGAATAATAGGTTACTCAGAAAATATAATATAAGATGAATACGACCATAACTCCTAAGAAATTGTTAATTAAATATTAAAACATTATATTTGTACAAAAAAAGATAAATGTAAGTTAATAAGTTGATTATTAGAATTAATTATTTTCAACTGCCTTATTGTTGACTGCAATTTTTAATAAAAAATGTTATTAATATTTTAATGTTTTTATTAAATACGCACAATATTTAAAACAAATTTGATTCAAATAAAATATTATATTTATAAGTAATATATGAGCTTCATTTTGAAAATTTATAATAAACTTATTTGTCAATGTTGATAACCTATATGTGGATATGTGTACACGTGGATGGTTGTCACCAGACAGAACGCACATCATTATCCTCACAAAGGTTTCCGACACCAATGAGATTTTGTCCTCGTATGAATAAATTATTTGAATTAATAATTAATAATTAATATTTTAATATTTTAATTAATAATCTAAATTTAAAAATAAGATAACTCTATTTAAAAAAATATTTCTTATAAATATTTTTATTAATATAATGAAATAATATTAATATGTTTGTGAGATGAATTGCTTTATGTTTAGTTCGTATTATTTTACTATTTTAATAAGGTTAATCAAAAAAATTGTTCAATTTTATAATTACAACCCGAATTTCAAAAAGTAACAATAAAATATTCATATTTTAAGTTTTTTAAATTCTAACCTGAGTCTATTCGTTAAGTTTGTTAACGTGACTTGCTATTTATTCCAAAAACCTTAACTATTAATATATGTCAGTCAAAATTAACACAACAAATGAATATTAATAAAAATGTCGTTTAATTACATAACTAAAAAACGATGTTGTCATTAAAAATGGAATCCCTCAATTAGTTTTCTTATAAAAATGGGTGGGTGATTATGATGCGAGAGCAAAATGAAGAGTTTGATAGCGTTGCGATGCGAGAGTAGTTTGAGATATCGAAAGAACAAATTGAAATGAAAATGAAACGTGAGGGTCGATAGAATAAACTGGAAATGAAGGTGAGGACATTGGAGCTGCGTAAACTAATTTAGGGATTCCATTTTAAAACAATGACGTTGTTTTAGTTATATGAGTAAATAATGTCATTTCATTAATCTTCATTTATTGTGTTAATTTTAGCTTACGTGTATTAATAGTTAGAGTTTATAAAACACATGACAAGCCATGCCAGCAAACTTAACGAAAAGACTAATGACAGGTTATAATTAAAAAAATTGAAAGTTTGAACATTTTGTTGTCATTTTTTGAAATTCGGATTGTAGTTGCAAAATTGAGTAAAGTGGAGAATTTTTGTAATTAATCCATTTTAATGTGTAAATATTATATATTTTTTACTTTATTTTATTTTTATGTGAATTTATCATAAACAATCTCTTTACTAATTAGAAGTAAGACTACGTTCTATTGAACCTTTTCAAATTTTACATTCCAGCATAATTTTTACTAAATTGTTGCTATTGTTAAAGTGAAATTATATTTATAAAAACAAACAATTAGTAATTTTTAAATATTAATTTTTAAATATTTTATTAATGTTTAATATTTATAAATTTAAAATTATTTTATTTTAAATCATTAATTAATAAAACACACGAATAAATTGTCACCATTAGACCGGCCATCCCTTTGCTATAAAAAGTTAGTGCCGTGTTGCTTTCTGTCGTTTGGATTCTTATAAATCAGAGCTAAGATCATCAAAACTCAAAAGACTAAGAGCTAGATAGTCTTGCAAGTTGCAATCTTTATTTACATTCTGGCTATCTCTTGATTAATTCCTGTTGGGTTCCTGTCAAAATTTGAAAATTTCGAACCTCACCTTCTATTCTGTGTTTCGGGTCTTGTTTGTATCATTTTGTGTTTGAATCGGTCTTGCTCTGTATATTGGAGATAAAAGGTATCTGCGTTTGGTCTTATTCTCTGGTATAGTCTCAAAGATCCCTGCTTTTCATTCTGAATTCCTGCTAATAGTCGTAAATTTAGAATCTTTACAAGTTACTCAAGCTTCATTAAGATTTTCTTATATCGGTTTTGTATATTGGTTCATATACAATCGTACTAGCACACATTTTTGGGATATTCAACCTTTTAACTCTTACAGGTTAGTTCTATTTTGTTTTGTCTGTCAACTAATGCTTGGTACTTGATCTGAAGGAGATTCTAAGTCTGTATATCACAGGTTTTATCGTATAGGAGACTTAGTACGAAGCAGTTTTTTGTTTAAAGTACTAAACCCGTGTTTTGAAAAAATTAACAGGGTTTTATAAGAGATGACAATAGGGAATCTTGGACAAAAGAAGGAGAGAAAATCGGGGAAGGTCAAGCAAGTTGATGAGAAGTCTCCTTTGTTGCCCAGTAGGCATGAGAATGCTGGATTTGATGAATTTGATGGCGCTTCCTTTAGTGGGGCTGTTTTTAATTTGGCCACTACAATAGTTGGTGCAGGGATTATGGCATTGCCTGCCACGATGAAGGTTTTAGGTCTTGTTCTTGGCATTGCTTTGATCATCTTCATGGCCTTCTTGACAGAGGCCTCAATTGAGTTGTTGCTCAGGTTTAGCAGGGCAGGGAAGTGTGCCTCTTATGGGGGACTCATGGGAGATGCTTTTGGAAAGTATGGCAGGATTTTGTTACAAGTTGCAGTTTTGGTCAACAATATTGGTGTGCTTATTGTGTACATGATCATTATTGGTATGCTCCTACATATGTATTGTTCCATCATCTGACACTGTCTTCTTATGAAATAGTTTGTTCGTGTTTCTAATATCTAATCCGGCTTAAGTTCTACTAACTGCTATTAGAAAGGACTCAAAAGCAAGTTTGTTACTCTCTTCTTATTTGCTTGTTAAAGGTGATGTGTTGTCTGGAACATCTTCAACTGGAGTCCACCATGCTGGGGTGCTTGAAGGGTGGTTTGGAGAACATTGGTGGAACGGGCGTTTCATCGTTCTTCTTGTTACAACACTGGCTATATTTTCTCCCCTGGCTTGCTTAAAGCGAATTGGTTAGTGTCATGTATCAATTACTTAAGAGATCAAGCTATTCATATTATCGAATGAATTTACGATTATCAATGCCAAAATACAATTTTGTCCAATTACTTTTGTCTGTAACTTTGCTGCTTTGATAGTATGTAACCTACTTGAAGTATAAATTGTCAAAACCTTCTTGTTTTTATGTAGTTCATCTGTTTAACGGTTTGGTGCATATTGTTTCCTTGTAGATTTATGCCTGTGATTCTTCTAAATGATGGTGGATGCTTTTCAACTACTTGCAGCATTACTTATTGTGAATAGTGCATTCTACTTCTGAGCATGTAGATATCGGGGCCTATGTTGACTTGTTGGTTCTCATGATCACCTTTTCTTGTTTCTTCCCTAAACCAGAGATTGACCGTATGGACTTTAATGCAGATTCTTTAAGATACACATCTGCCTTGTCGGTTGGTCTGGCAGTTGTATTCCTTGTTATCACTTTGGGAATCACAATGTTCAAGTTGATAAGTGGAAGCGTAATGATGCCGAGGTTGCTACCTGATGTTACGGATTTGACTTCATTCTTGAATATCTTCACTGCAGTCCCGATTCTTGTCACCGCATACATCTGTCACTACAACGGTAATTGTTTTAACTTATTCATGTTGGGTCTTCTAGCTACATTCGTGCTGATCTTGGTTGGTTGTTTAGTTGATAAATGTGGAATGTCTGTTTGGTGAATGTCCATCTAGTGTTAATTAGCCACTGCCTGATTTTAGTTTTGAAATGAATTATGCATAACGAATATGTCTCTGCTCTTCCGAGCACTCATTTGCAGTTCACAGCATTGATAATGAACTCGAGGACTCGACGCAGATAAAACCTGTTGTACAAACGGCACTTGCTTTATGCTCAACTGTGTATATAATGATAAGCTTCTTTGGTTTCCTACTCTTTGGGGATGCAACTCTTGATGATGTGCTCGCAAATTTTGACACTAATCTCGGCATTCCTTATAGTTCCCTGCTTAATGATGCTGTTCGTGTTAGTTATGCAGCTCATCTCATGCTTGTCTTTCCAATTGTCTTTCACCCATTACGACTGAACTTGGATGGTCTCCTATTCTCCTCAGCTCGGCCTCTGAATCAGGAAAATATGAGATTTACTTTAATCACTATTGGCCTTATCACTCTGATCTTTCTAGGTGCAAACTTTATTCCAAGCATCTGGGATGCTTTCCAATTCACAGGAGCGACGGCAGCAGTTTGTCTTGGATTCATCTTTCCTGCTTCCATTACTCTAAGGTGCCTAGTTTTAATTTATCCATCTTTGTACTTGAAACTTCTTAAGTTAAGCCTTTACTGAAAACATTTCTGGATTTGATGTCAATAATTGTAGGTGATGAAATGAAATATTTCTGATAATAAAGTTTCTGTTTTCTTCTGCCATTTTGAAAGTGGTCCCTGAGTCTGGATTCATTGGAATGATTTGTAATCATAGTTTCTACTAGAGATATCTGATATAAATATATAACAGTACAATATAATGGCAGAACAATCTGTTAGGTTCTTGTTTTGAGATTTCCTTGACCATTCTGATCTGATTACACTGTACTTAAAATGTGCTTAACAATTTTCAGGGATCGTCACAATATTGCAACAAAAAAGGACAAAATTTTGTCTATTTTCATGATTGTCCTTGCTATGTTCTCAAATCTGGTAGCTGTGTACAGTGATGCCTATGCTGTGTTCAAGAGGAATTCATCTCCTCGTGAATGAACAGTTCTCTTGCTTCTAAACAAATGAACAAACGATGGACCATTTTCGATGAGGGGACCTTACTCAGTCCATATGTGACTGAGGATCCAATTCCTCTGGGAAGATCTAGCAAAGTTGAATAAGATGAAAACTTGTAGCATATCATCAATGTATATAGTTGGGTTGGTGCAGAAGAGTGGAATTTTCCACATCCTGAAGGAATATGGACTTCATATTATCTGTATTGTATTTGTAATACCCTTTTTAGAGTTTGAGTTTGTCGCGTGGATCAAAACAGAACTGTAGAAAAGTTATGATTCTTGAAACTTTATGTTGTTTCTCTCCCTGTTCGAATGTTACAATTTGTGAATCCTATTTACAAGAATTGTTCCTCAATCATGCCTCATTGTTTCAATTAGTAATAGTGTACATGTTTGATCACTAGCTGTATGACAGTCATGGATTTCCTATGCTGGTGACGAACGGCACAAGCGCACAGTTATCTAGAACTCTGCGAAGGATCAGACGTGTTTTCTGCAAAACCACCTCTCTAGGGAGGATACTGAATCAATTGCTCAGTTTGCAGTCGATATTGCGCCTGCTCCTAGAGTGCAGATCCTCTGTCTAATATTATGGTGTCTTATTGTGTCAAATAAATCTCAGTCATTTATTTATGTGGGTCTCGTATAGGTTCCACGTGAGTCCCGTAAAATAAATGGCTGAGATTTCATTAGACAGAATAAGACAGAGTAATATTGGACAGAGGATCTGAACTCCTGCTCCTAACCCTGTTCCCATAACATACTGCATCGATGACATCATTTTGAGGGGTTGGAGTAACTGTTTCTATTAAGGTGATTTATCTCTGTTGTGTCACTCAATTTTGTCTACATATTTGTGTGAATTTTACATAAATGTTTAGATGAGATTTAATGAAACAAAATAGAGACTGATTAATCGGAATAGAAGATTTGTTTCCCGTTTTAAGTCACAAAATGTTTTTTTTGGAAAATTAAAATTGATTAATTGATAATAATAAAAGGGCATAAGAGTAATTAACTCTCTCTAATATCAACAATAACAACAATATTTTGTAGAGATCTTGCTGAGGCGAGGTTTGGGGAGGTTTAGTAATACGTAATTTTTCTCTTAACTAGTAGAAAGGTTGTTTCTAAATAATCTACGTAAAGCAAGGAAGGAATGAAAAAAAAATCAAAGCAAATCAAATTAAATAAAAAAATAAATATATATAATGAATGGTAAAGCATAAATAAATAGTAGTAATGAAAAATAATAAGTAAAAATGATAATAAAAATAAATAAATAAATAAAAATATATATAATAAAATGGTTGAAAAATGAAAAATCTTAATAAATAAATAAATAAATTCAAATAATAATATAAAATGATATAATAAAAATAAAAATAATTAGAAAGGTGTGTGTGTGTGTGTGTGTGTGTGTGTATATATATATATATGGGTTTAGGGTTTAATAATAATAAGAAAATGAATAATAATGATAATGTTATTAGTGATGGTAGTAAAGAAGATGATAGATGATAGATGATGGAGATGACGAAGATAAAAAAAACATAACTACAACGACGACGACAACAATAATAATAATAAGTAATTACCTCTTAAGCTAATTAGATAGGAGTTAAGGGATAAAAGAGGATTGCCCTGATTACTTTACGAGGAATCTTTTACCTAAATCTTAACATATCAAAGTATTTGATTGTGGATCATGTCCTTGATAAGTTTCAACATTATCATATCATTTTAAATCACATCCTTTCAATTCTGTTTAGGTCTTTCTATTTTTTTCTTACAATTGCTAAGTAAGATCTTTTCTGTAACGCCCCAAAGTAGAGGTTAGCATATTAAGCAAATTTAGTCCGATTTATGTTCTGCTACATAAGTATTTTGGTATGCATTCATGGCATTTTCCGGGTAGATTGGTTAAATGAAACTTCGGATTAATTCGGACAATATTAATATAATTTTAGTAATTTTTGGATACTTCAATGATTTTTAGAAATTGTTGGTGACGTATTTAGTATTTTT
>JAOQMQ010000001.1:23959771-23975279 GCA_027563845.1 Erythroxylum subrotundum | reverse complement strand
ATGTTTTTAGTTAACACTTTTGGGCCTGTAATAACTTTGAATTTCTGTTTCTGACAGTATGATGTGATGTATTGTAAACACTGTTTGAGATGTTGTGTGTGAACTAGTCTAATTTGATTGTATTGTCTTGGGTGGCATCCACATATCCTCCCAGGGGGTATTTGAGTGTTACATTTTCGCATCTTTTCATTTGAGTGTCTGAGTGTTTCTTCTTAATATGACCCAACTACCCAAGCATTGTCTCTCTTAATTTGTCCATAATATTATCAACTTTTAATTTATCTCTCACTATTACATTCGTGACTTTATCTCTTTTAGTAAAGCTGCACATCTAGTAAAGCATCATTATTTTTGTCAGTATTAACTAATGATTATGAGCTTATTTGATAGACCAACACTCTGCTCCATAAAACATGACCGACCTAATTGCTAAACGATACAATTTACCTTTAAGCTTCAGTGTTATCTCCTTAATCACTTTTCCATTTAAGTTACTCTTATCTGATCTAATGAACTATATCTTCGTCCATTTTTTCGTTGTTCTGAACGATAGATTCTAAATATTTAAAACACTCCTTTTTGCAGTATAACGACAGCGTTTTAGTCTCGTCTTCCTCACTTACCCAATTAGGGATGGGCGTTGAGAGAGTTTCCAGGGCGATCAGACGCCAAAGGTAATGAATTTATATTCTGGATGTATGCGCATACTTCACCTTGCTTCCTTTAAACAATGTTGTCGCTTGTGCATTGTCTGGTTAAAACTAGATGCCTCCCTCATCCTTCCTCATTTGTTCGTAGCTTCTTCTCAATTTTTGGTTCAAATCCCTAATCCGTAATCCCAACATTTGTGGACACTTATTCTAGGTTTTTCTCTTCACTAGCTAGACAAGATAGTTAGCGCTAAGGGAGAATGATTATTCCAGTTCGCTGCTTCACCTGTGGCAAGGTACCGATGTCTATGGATCATGTTGGGGAGTTTTCTAATTATAGTTTTTTTGAGGTTAAATTCTAAGCTGTGGTTTTTTTGCTTGGTCTTGCAAGGTGATCGGAAACAAATGGGACATGTATCTCGACCTTCTTCAGGCGGATTACAGTGAAGGGTGAGACTCGAAATTATTATTATTATTTTTCTTTATTTCCTTTTCTGCAATATCTTTTTGTGAGCAAAGAAATATATGTGTATATATAGTTTCTCCGCTGGAGTGGTGAATTCATGTATGGGATTTTATGGGTTTGATTTTTCTACATGAATCTTCTATAACATCATATGTGGAAGATTTTTCATTTATCTGCTGTGATTTGGTGGCAGACAATTGTTGGGGTTGTTATACTTGTTTGTTCCCCTATGAATTTGCTTCGTAGTTACCGGGAAATGGTATGGTGTTCTTTAGTTATATGTTTTTCCCATTTTCAATTTTCTTGTTTCTTGTGGTTATGAAGTCTACTTGATAAGTAAAGGTATCAGCTTTGAGTTCCCATGATTCTTTTACATTATCGACTTTTAAGTCTTACATTTCATATTTTGGTTAGTGTAGTCTACATTTCATGCAATGTTGAGTTCATAAGAGAGGTCTTTTTACAACCCTTTACATGTTAGCAGTGTATGCTCGCTATTAATTGTATGCTTCAGTCTGCATGAACATTTGACCTTTTCATTTCAAACCATTTATATTCAGCGTACTCGTGGCTCTGATTCTAAATTGTGTCAAGTGTAACATTTTAGGGCAATGTGATTCATTGGAGATTTTGATGGAAGATTATCAAACTGGATACCTTCACTGTGGTTCTTAAGTTCCATTTCTGTGTTAAAGATGCATCACTTGCTTTATTGGTTGATCAACACTATTAACTGCCAATGCTTCATTTTATTATATGAATTATAACTTGTGGAAGATGGTAGATCCTATCATTCCAAAATATGTTTGTAAACTTTGTTAGAAATAAATTTGAATTTGTGATAATTGAGTGTTTTTTTATGCAGAGATGCTCTTGATGCACTTGGCTTGGTCCGGTATTGCTGTAGACGAATGCTAATGACTCATGTTGACCTCATTGAGAAGCTTTTGAACTATAATAGTAAGCTCTCTCTCTCTCTCTCTCTGCATGTTCATGTGTCCTTACAGCGATATTTCATTTTAATATCGAGTTTCTTCTGCAGCTTTGGACAAATCTGAAACCAGTTAAGTAAACTTCTACATTCACAAGGGCTCCGAAGTTGGCTATCATGGATGTCTTGAAGAAACCTGGGATATGTGCAGTCTCTCTGTTTTCTGTTTGCATATTGCTTCTGCATCTAGTTTTTATTTCACCTTGCTTGTTCAATGAAGAAACCTGAGATTGAGGCTAAGTTTTTGGAATATGCACATCGAAAACTAGCCTTGTAGACTTGGCTATAAGGTGTATGTGGATTAAATTCTACGTTTGCTACCATGTTAAACCATTGTGGAAAGCTCAGGTTTTCCAAAGCTTTGAGTGGATCATGGGTTGAAAATTCGGAAGAGTAATGAAATGGCAAACAAAATTATGGACAACTTGAAAGATAGGTAAATTGAAATGACAAATGTTCTCCACTAGTTACTATATAGAGTTGCTAATAGGTGGCGATGGAGAGAGGTGGCAATGGAGATGAGATTCCGGCGACAGACGCGATCCCTTTTAAGCTGCCTACCTAACATCCAACAGCGATAACGCAGACGTCATAGATCCACTTTGCCCTTCACCTCCCAGTGTCATGTTAGTTGAATCCAGGACAAAGGCGTGTTAGTTGAATCGCCTGTTCTCGTCCGGAGATCGTCGGCGGTGGTCAAAAATAAATATACCCATTTCAACAGTTTGTTATACCCATTTCAACAGTTTGTTTGTATGCTCTAGTTAGCATGGTGTCTCTTTCTCCTTGTAGTTCTTCTCCGTTGGTGGTGGCGTTTGTATCCGTCGGCCGTCAAAGGGCCAAGTGCTTTGCTGACCTCTCTTGCTCAGATCTGTAGTGCGCCGTGGTTTAGATGCCCATTCTCTGTTTCGGTGAGGTGGGGATTGACTTGTATTCTTCACATTAGGGATTTTGGGAGCGCGAGACATAATAACATTTGGGTGGACTGGGTTTTCGTCTCGTGCGTCGGGGCTTGGTCTGCTCGTGTCGACCAGTCTCTTCCTGTCTTTTCTTGCATCTGCACTCTTTACAGGCTTTGTACAGGGTTGGGTTCTCTGGTGCCTCTCCGGCCTTGCTATGGAACGTACCCATAATCTGCAATCATTGACAGCCGAGGAGGATGAAGGTTTGTCTTTCAATATTGCCTTGGAAGACCCGGCTCAGACTTATGAATGGTGTTTGGTCGGTATGTTTCTCACCTATAATGCCATAAATTTTAACTCTATGAAGTCCGTTTTAGTGGATCTATGGCATCCTTTGGGCGGAGTCACAATCACAGACATCGGGGCAAAGAGGTTTTTATTCCGATTCTATAATAGAGTGGATTTTGATAGAGCTGTGGAGGGTACTCCTTGGTCGTTCAATCGCCATCTCTTGGTTTGGAGCACGGTTGAGGATGGGCAGGATCCACTCCATGTTCCGTTGCTTTTTGTTAATGTCTGGGTTCATGTTAAAGGGCTAAGATCGGGGTTTTTCCGTGAGGAGGTCACAAAATCCCTCGGCAATTTCATCGATTCTTATGTAACCTATGATCTGAAATATACTTCCCAACCCCATGAGACGATTATGCGGATCTGGTCCCAGTTAGATGTTCGGCAGCCACTGCGTAGGAAAAAGAAGTTGGTCGATGCCAAGGGAGAAGCTTTCTATGCTCAGTTTAGTTATGACCGGATACATGTCTTCTGCTACCTCTGTGGATTGATTGGACACACTGATTCTTACTGCGAGCAGAGACTCTATAAGAAGCCGGAAGAGCTTCGCTTCGAATGGGATGATAGTCTCCGGGTTTCCAATAGGCGAGTCTCACGATTCGGCAGCCAGTGGTTGAGAGAAGAAGGGACCTCGAGTCCTGCCCAGTTGCTTTTGGGTCGACTACATACCGTGCCTGCTACTGGGGCTGCGACGTTGCCCTCGCACCTCTTTCGCCATTCCTTATTTGGGGGCCACTCCAATTCTGATCAGGTTGGTGTTGACGAGGCACTTATGGAGACCGATTCTATGGTTCGGATGAGCATGGGTGACTTGGGTGAGGATGTGGTGGTGGGCCAACTTGAAGAGGCTAAAAAACGACCTAGAAATGATATCACGATTTTTCCTTCCGTCGTTTCTACTCACACGGATTCGACAGGAGGTTCCAGCGTTGGAGGCTCTTCTTCGACGTCCACGACAGCGGCTGATCTCGCGATGCGGGATAGCCGACAGCCATGATTTTCATCAGCTGGAACTGTCGAGGAATTGGCAATTCTCGGACAGTTAATGCCCTAAAAGATTTATCTTTTAGTTACAAGCCACAGGTTATTTTTTTGATTGAGACTCGCATGCATGTCCAAAGATTGGAGGAGGTGAAGTTACTGATTGGGTTTGAGAATTGTTTTTGTGTAGACAGAGTGGGTATGGGAGGCGGTTTATGCATCTTTTGGCGGTCATCTATTGATCTTACTGTGTCAGCTTATTCCCCTAATTTTATTGATTGTTACATTGAGGCTGAGACTGGTAACTGGAGGTTTTCTGGCTTCTATGGGTACCCGGAAGCTAGTCGGAGACGGTCATCATGGAATCTTTTACGTGCTTTAGCTGCTAGAAGCCCATTGCCATGGTTATGTGTAGGAGACTTTAACGATATCACTACAGATGTGGAAAAACAAGGTGGCCCCCCAAAACCGACTTTTCTGCTGACTGGTTTTAAAACGGCTCTACACGATGCCGGGTTGGTTGACTTAGAATCCGTTGGTTATTTTTTCATGTTTGAAGGCACAAATCCTAATGGAGATAAAATCAAGGAAAAGTTGGACCGGGCCATGTCCAATAGTGCCTGGGCTTCCTTATTTCCCAACGCACTTGCATTCCCTCAAGTTACACCAGTTTCTGATCATCTTGCTATGGTGGTCGATTTGGCTCCTTCCGATACTGCTCCCCTTATCCGTCCTTTCCGCATCGATAACTCCTAGCTGCTAGAGGAAGAGTTAGACCGGGTGGTTATGGAGGGATGGAATTCGACTATTCATACTGATTTCATGGGAAGACGTGATTCTCTTATAGCTGATGTTCGCAGATGGGGAAGAGCTCGCAACAAAGAGTTCTGGAAGCGGAGGAACCTTCTCGTTCGACAGCTCGAACTTGATCGAGATCTATATGGGGGTACTGGTTCGGCAAGATTGAAGGAGGAGTGGAACAAAATCTTGATGACTGAGGAACTTAGAAAGAAGCAACAGGCCAAGCTTTTTTGGTTCAAATATGGCGATAAGAATTCGAAATTCTTTCATAAACAAATCCACGGCCGACGCATTGTTAACAAAATCTGGCAGCTTAAGAAATTGGATGGTTATGTTACTTCTAATCATGGTGAGATGGAGGAGTTGGTTAAAGACTATTTTGTGGATTTGTTTCGGGCAGATGTGTCCCCCGCTAGAAGTAGTTTGCTCCATTTAGTCCAGCGGACAGTTACAGATAGTGATGCCGCTGGGTTGTTAGCACCTTTTCGCAAGGAGGAATTTAGAGCGGTTTTATTCAGTATGCATCCGGAAAGGCTCCAGGTCCTGATGGCTTAAACCCTGCATTCCTTCAGAAATATTGGCATATCCTCGGTGATGCTATCTTCGCCAGTGCTGTGGATTGGCTACGGAGAGGTACCTTCCCTTCTGATCTTACTTTGACGAATATTGTGTTGATTCCTAAAATTACTGCCCCTGAATCTGTCAAAGATTTTAGACCTATTGCATTGTGTAATGTTATCTATAAGATTCTTTCTAAGGTCTTAGCGAACCGTTTGAAGACACTTTTGCCCCATATTATTTCTGTGAACCAGTCTGCTTTTGTGCCTACCAGAATGATTACGGACAATGTTTATGTGGCTTTTGAGACCCTACATAATTTAAAGAATCGGAGACATGGGCGGTTGGGTTATTGTGCTTTAAAAGTTGATATCAGTAAGGCATATGATAGGGTAAATTGGGCTTATTTGTCTGATATGATGCATGTGATGGGTTTCCCGGAGGAATGGATTCACTGGATGTCTATGTGTTATTCCCATCTCCGGTATACAGTGACTTTGAATGGTCGTCCGGTTGGTCCCATTATCCCTGCACGGGGCCTTCGCCAAGGAGATCCTATTTCACCCTACTTATTTCTTATTTGTGTTGAAGGCCTTTCTGCGTTGTTCCATCATGCTGAAACTCAAGGTTTGCTTACTGGTTGTAGAGTGGGGCGGGGTTGCCCAACAGTTTCGCATTTACTATTTGCAGATGACTCGCTTTTCTTTTTTGAGGCTACTGGTGCTGCAGCGACAGTGGTCAAGTCTATTCTTTGTGATTATGAAGCTGCCTCTGGTCAGTCTGTAAACTTCCAAAAGTCTGGTATTCTGTTTAGCCCTTGTGTGTTGCAGCATTCTAGGCTGAGCATTTCACACACGTTGGGGGTGAGTAATCCTCTTGGGAATAGCTCTTACCTTAGCCTTCCATCTCTCATAGGGCGTAACAAGAGGCAAATCTTTAGTTATATCAAAGATCGACTTTGGAAGAAGGTGAATACTTGGAACAACCGGTTTCTCTCTCGAGCTGGTCAAGAGGTACTTATCAAGTCAGTTGGTCAAGCGATTCCTTCTTATTGCATGTCAGTGTTCTTGCTCCCTTCTACTTTATGCCACGACTTACAGGTTATTATGAATCGGTTCTGGTGGAATGGCAACAAAGAACCCGGTAAAGGGATAAATTGGTTATCATGGCACCGCATGTCTTATACGAAGCGCCAAGGTGGTATGGGTTTCAAGGATCTTCAACATTTCAATCTTGCTATGTTAGCTAAACAAGGTTGGAGGTTACTTACGGCGCAAGATACTCTATTTCATAGCATCTTCAAAGCTAAATATTTCCCGAGGGGGGATCTTTTCAAAGCTCATAAAGGTAATAACCCGATTTTTGTATGGTCGAGTATCTATGCTTCTATTGATTTGTTGAGGAAAGGCGTTAGGTGGCGTGTTGGTGATTGCAGGAGTATTGTGGCAGCTACTGATCCATGGATTCCTAAACCAGAGTCTTTTAAGGCGGCGGATGGTGCTAGTTTTAGTGATCCTATGTCCCGCGTTTGTGATTTCTTTGTCGATGGGGAAAAGGAGTGGGATGTGGGTAAACTACTGCAATCTTTTTCTGCTAGCGATGTGAAGTTTATTCTGGCCATCCCTTTATCCATTCACAATTTTTCAGATTCTCTCATGTGGCACTTTGAGAAGCGGGGAGTGTATACGGTTAAGTCCGGTTATCGGGTGAGCTTAGGTGCTGACGGAGTTGCTCAACATGTTGTGCACCCACATATTTGGAGACGTATTTGGACTCTTAATGTGTCTCCCAAAGTGCGTGATTTTATGTGGCGCGCTTGTCGGGATGTGCTTCCCACCAAGTTTAATCTTCTCCGGAGAGGGCTTGATATGACTCCAAATTGTTTTTTCTGCTCTTCTCTTGAGCTTAGTGGTCATGTGTTGGGTCATTGTCATCGAGCATCACTGTGTTGGCGGATTGCTGGATTTCCTGCACCCCCAATAACTGTCACTTTTATTGATTTGTTTATGCAGATTTGGGAGTCCCATGGCCAAGAACGGGCGGAGTGTGCTGCCTATATCGCCTGGAATTTGTGGCGGTCAAGGAATGACTTCTGCTGGTCTGCAAAGTTTGTCCCACCGCGCCAGATTGTACATCTTGCCACTGCCCAGTTTGCTAACTGGCGGTCTCTCTCACGCCTGGGCGATTCTGTAGGTATTGGATATGGCAGCAGTGCTGGTACTTCTAGCCACCCTGTTTGTGTAAATCTTGAAAGCTTTGGTTGGCAAGCTTTTTGTGATGGTGCTTTGTTTCAAGTTGAAGATGCCACCGGTAGTGGCGTGGTATTTGAGGATGGTGAAGGCAGGTTTCTTCAAGCTTTATCCAGCCACTCTGTCGACTGTAAGTCTCCGGCAACGGCTGAAGCTTTGGCGTTACGAACCACGCTGCAATTTGTCTTGGCCCACTACCCTTCCAGTGGTTACATTTTCGTGGATTGTCAAGTGTTATTTTATGCCCTTCATTCTCATTCCTTAGACTTTTCTGAGTTTGGTATTATTGTGTGGGACTGTAAGAAATTATTAGAGTTGCGTCTGGATATCCAGGTCAGATGGATACGCCGCATTATGAATGGTGCTGCTCACTCTCTTGCTCGAGCATCCATTCAATTTTTACCATTGTGTATTTGGGAAACTATTCCGACAGTTCTTCGTTCTCATTATCATTAATTCAAGTGTGGGATCTTCTACTTTCAAAAAAAAAGTTGCTAATTTCAGTTCGTTCCCAATGTAAAAAGATGCACTGGAGGTTAGCTGAATGGCATATAAACCATTAGGGTTTTGTTTTATTTTATGAAGAGAGGAGCTTAACATCCATCAAACTCTCCTGTCTGATGCCAATGCTATGCGTTGCCCAGGCCCTGCCTTAACATTCGCAAAACACCGGATTGAACCATTTGTGTTGATCCCCTTACTTCCCTAATACTCAGTATCCACTATTTAAAGGGAGGTATTCGCCTAAAGACCTGTTTTGCAGCATTGTTTTGCTGGTGTCTATGCCAGAAACCAATCCCAGCGTTGCTTTTGCAGACCTGCGAAGACATTGAGAGTTCAATTTTGGGCTACGATTAACGTATAACGAATTCAGAGTTATAGGATTGGTTTCAGGCATTATTCGTATCCCAAATTTTAATTCTGATAAATGTGGAATGTCTGTTTGGTGATATCCATTTAGTGCTAATTAGCCAATGCTTGATTTTAATTTTGAAATGAATTATGCATAACGAATATGTCTCTGCTCTTCCGAGCACTTCATTTGCGGTTCACGGCATTGATAATGAACTCGAGGACTCGACGCAGATAAAACCTGTTGTACAAACGGCACTTGCATTATGCTCAACTGCGTATATAATGATAAGCTTCTTTGGTTTCCTACTTTTTGGGGATGCAACTCTTGATGATGTGCTTGCAAACTTTGACACTAATCTGGGCATTCCTTACGGTTCCCTGCTTAATGATGCTGTTCGTGTTAGTTATGCAGCTCATCTCATGCTTGTATTTCCAATTGTCTTCCACCCGTTGTGTCTGAACTTGGACGGTCTCCTATTCCCCTCAGGAAAATATCAGATTTGCTTTAATCACTATTGGCCTTATCACTCTGATCTTTCTAGGTGCAAACTTTATTCCGAGCATCTGGGATGCTTCCCAATTCACGGGAGCAACGGCAGCAGTTTGTCTTGGATTCATCTTTCCCGCTTCCCATTACTCTAAGGTGCCTAGTCTTAATTTATCCATCTTTGTGCTTGAAACTTCTTAAGTTAAACCTCTACTGAAAACACTATTGGATTTGATGTCAATAATTGTAGGTGATGATATGAAATAAATACTTTCCTGCTTATGGTTGATTTATACTTCTGATAATAAAGTTTCTGTCTTCTGCCATGTTGAAAGTGGTCCCCAAATCTGGATTTATTGGAATGATTTGTAATCATAGTTTCTACTAGAGATATCTGATATAAATATATAACAGTACAATTTAATGGCAGAACAATCTGTTATGTTCTTGTTTTGAGACTTCCTTGAGTATTCTGATCTGATTACACTGTACTTATAATGTTCTTAACTATTTTCAGGGATCGTCTACAAAAAAGGACAAAATTTTGTCCATTTTCATGACTGTCCTTGTTGTGTTCTCAAATCTGGTAGCTGTGTACAGTGATGCTTACGCTGTGCTCAAGAGGAATACATTTCCTCGTGAATGAACAGTTCTCTTGCTTCTAAACAAACGAACAAAAGATGGACCATTTTCGATGATGGGACCTTACTCAGTCCATATGTGACTTGAGGATCCAATTCCTCTGAGAAGATCTAGCGAAGTTGAATAAGATGAAAACTTGTAGCATATCATCAATGTATATAGTTGGGTTTGTGCAGAAGAGTGGAGTCTTTCACTTCCTGAATGACTTCATATTATCTGCATCGTATTTGTAATATCCTTTTTGTGGGTCAAAACAGAACTGTAGAAAAGTTGTGAATCTTGAAACTTTATATTGTTTTTCTATCCCTGTTCGAATGTTACAATTTATGAAACCTATTTACAAGAACTGTTCCTCAATCCTTAGTATTTCAATTAGTACATGTTTGATCACTAGTTGAATGCCAGTCATGGATTTCCTATACTGGTGACAAATGGCACAAGTCTCCGATAATCCCTTCTCCTTCCGAGCGCACAGTTATCCAGAACCCTGCCAAGGATCAGACGTGTGTTATGCAAAGCCACCTCCCTAGGTGGGATACCTGAATCAATTGCTCCTTGTGCAGTGGAGATTGAGCCTGGTCCTAAAACAGAACTGTAGAAAAGTTGTGAATCTTGAAACTTTATATTGTTTTTCTATCCCTGTTCGAATGTTACAATTTATGAAACCTATTTACAAGAACTGTTCCTCAATCCTTAGTATTTCAATTAGTACATGTTTGATCACTAGTTGAATGCCAGTCATGGATTTCCTATACTGGTGACAAATGGCACAAGTCTCCGATAATCCCTTCTCCTTCCGAGCGCACAGTTATCCAGAACCCTGCCAAGGATCAGACGTGTGTTATGCAAAGCCACCTCCCTAGGTGGGATACCTGAATCAATTGCTCCTTGTGCAGTGGAGATTGAGCCTGGTCCTAACCCTGTTCCCATAACATATTGCAATTGCAGAGGTCCGCTTCGAGCCTTGAATGAGGTTTGAGAAACAAGCATCTTTTCATCGGCTCCATTCTCGTAAGCCCCTGGCTCGTGTTGGTGCGAACCTGGCAATGAGCTGCAGCTCTGCAGAAGAGCTTCTAGCACACTGAGTGCCTCCCAAGACAATGTGCTCTCCACTAATTGGGACACTATTGCATACATATGTGGGCTCTGGGAGGCATCCATGGGAGTGTGTTGGAGAAGTGCCTTGAGCATGAGCAGTATCACACGCTGGTATTCAACTGGCCCTTTCTCAAGTAGCCGTAGTAAGTGCCCAAAAGCCAGAGCTGAGTGCTTGGGAAACCATTCATTGCATAATAGTGGTGAGACACAAGCAAGGAGGTTTTCAATGCTTTTGATCTCCCCTCGGGCATAAGCCAAGAAAACGGTGGCTAGTTCATCCAACAATTTTGCTCGACACCAAGCAGTTATATTATTTGCAACTGAGCAAGCCTTTTGCCACTGATGTTGAAGTGGTGAAGTATGTCCCATTGTACTGTCCGCACTGAGTTGCAAGCAGAGCCATGGAAGTAATCCTATGATATGCATCAGGAGTCTTGTCTCTGCGTCTCCAAATATGGAGTCACACGAGTGTATTGTAATGCGCAATAGAACCTCAATAGATACGCCATGACTAACAGTTGACATGAGCCCTTTAAGCACAAGGGGTTGCACTCCTTCAAAGACCGGCAAATTCCCACTACAAGTTGCAGCCAAGGATTCGGTTCTTTGAAAATCTCCAATGTCAACATTTGTATCAAGTTCATCACGAGGCATGCTTGAAAGAAGCACATTTTCAGTTGTTCTGTCCCAGAATGATAAGCAGTTAATCACTCGCAGAAATAGCTCAAGCACTTGGCAGTAGACGTGGACAAAATCTGTGTGCATCATAGCTATGCAGCCCCAGAAAAGTTGAGGGTAGAGGATCACTTTTTCTGGCTCCATATTTTCTACCATTACTTGCAATGTCAACAAAATTTCCATGACAAATCCCAAAACTGGAGGAACTGGGTTTCCCAGGCATCTGTGAAGGCATCTAAGGAGTGACACACAAGTATCACTTGTGACACTAGGATGCAATGCACGGTAAATCTGATGGGAGCGACATGCGAGGTGTCTTGACGTGCACTCCATAGCCCATTTTAGAGCCTCACCACCCCAAGTCTCACGAAGATCTCCTTGGAAGAAGATAGCGTCAACCATGCTCTGAACAAGGGCAGAGAGAAGAGCCGCACTAGGAAGCTCAGTTCTAACAACTGTGGGGTCCTCGTTCTCCCACATCATGCTCCCTCGTTTTGACTGAACATACTTGATCAGGCTAACAACCTGCTGTTTATTCTCTCCGTCATTGTTTTCCACCTCATACAGTTCCAAGTGCCTGCCTGCTAGCGAATATAAAAGATTAACCAGCAAATGCTGACAGTGCTCCAGCACAATATCTTCCGAACTATCCATTGAAACAAATGTGACATGAAAAAGGAGAGGCAAATGCTCACGAAAATCCTCATCATTTTCATAGGCAATTTCAGCCAGTAGAATCAAGGCTATATCGGCATGTGTAAGAGAATGTTGCTGATGTCCTTGCAAGGCTGACTGAAGTTCTTTGGCATTAACACCATGCATACCAACACCAGGATGCAAGCCATCTTCACCAGAGTTTGGGGTGTCAATGAGGTAATCTCCACTGTCCCGAGAAACATGGCGGCTGCGCAGACTTCCTGTAGAACTTCTGACACCCATTAAAGGACCTGACATGTTCACCAATGATGGATGGAGCTGACCTGACCGACCAGTAGTCACTGGAACAACATTTAACTCTGGAGGCATGGGGCTTAATGGACCTGACACACTTCTCCCTGTCACACCAGCTGTTCGCCAACTCAGACTTCCACTTGTATTTCTGAGGGGACCATCAAGGGAACCCCGGACAAGCAACGGTGACATGTGTGGCTGTGTATCCACAACAGAAGCAATTTGGGGAACTGCCGGTCCCTGAGAGAATTCCAGAACAAAATTTCCATTTGCATCACCCTTACTTGCACTTGGCCCAACAGGTTCAATGCTATCTTCTAACATCCGCTGAGCCAGCTGGTAGACTAAGTGATCAATTGTACGCTGCGGACAAATTCTTGCTAAATATAAGCTCACTCGCTTTGCAACTGAGAAATATGTGGCAAATGCACCACTTATTTCAGCAGATGCATTGGAATCACAATCTTCAATCCCTTTTGTGATCAAGAAATCTAAAACTGGACTGATATTCCTGGATTTGCTAGCAATTGTGCTCCATAGTTTTTCAATTTCATCCGGAAATTGATCCCCATGTCTCCATGTAACATAGTAAAGGCTTTTCAATAATCTTTCACTCCAGCCTGAATCCTTGAGTTTCCAGAAATTTAGGTTCTCAATCCAAGGAGCCATGCATGTTAACACTTGATGCTGAGCAATTATATCGACAGCATCAAGTTGTCGCTGCATGATTTCCTCACAGAGAAGTTGGCTTAATTCAGGGTGATCTTTAGCTAGTTTGCAAGATAGTTTATACTGGAATTGTTGGTAAGAATCAGGGAGGTTACCAACAACAGCAGCTCGATAACTCCCAGAGCCCTCGGTGCCATCGTCAGCCCACTCACGTCCAGAAAGTGTCTCTAGCATCTGAAGGGCATCATCACGGATTTGCCGATTTGGGTCCACAACCTTGTACAGGATCAAGCTCAGCAGTCTCTGTATTTCACACTTTGGTATTTCCTGGCGCATGTAGACCTCCGCCAGCACACTAAAGTAACCATCAGCTATAGCAGGATCAGAGTAGTAGCACTGCAAAAAATTTGAAGTCAAAACCCTTGTGTGCACAAAAGCAAGAATGCTGATGCTTTAAAGAATAGTAACTAGAGTTTGTAAATTTTTTTAGTTACAGAAAAGAAAGAATGCTGATGCTGCAGCAAAAGCAAGTTAGGAACGTAATGATCAGAGATCTACCACATCTGTTCATAAGTACCTGATCAATGCAAGCCGGAAAAAGATCTAAATTTGTAAGAAGAAGGTTCTTCAAAGCCAGTTTTGCTAAGGAAACTCGATGATAGCCTGCTCTTTGTCTATCGCGACCAGCAATTCCACGCCCTCCCTCTCCTGTGTACTTAGAATAAGATGGAGTTGAAGGAGAATAACCAAATGGGGCCCTGGGTGCAGGGTCATTAAACAAACTGTTGATCCATGATATCACTCTGCCACTCATTTTTCTAGCATTATCATCAAAGCAAGGCCCATACAAAAGTGAAGCCATTGCGTTCATAGATGCCCACTGAATTGCCTCAATTTGTTCATTTAGTTCTTTATCAAATGAAACCTTGTCTACTGAATCTTTGGATCGGCTGTGCTGAGAAGCCTTGTAACGCTCGACCTCACGCCGGTAATCACTAACACCACCATCCTGCCCCCATGTACCACCAGCATCATCACTCCAGGAAAGAAGATGATCAAACAGTCGCTTTCTAGTTCTGACATCAAATTTCTCAGATTTTGAATCCACAAATTCTGGTGCTAGAGATCGCAAAACAGAAGCAAGTGCAAAACGGAGAGGCTGCATTTCTTGAAAGCTCTCAGGTGGCGCTGAATATATCTGCTTCGTTGTGTCATCAATGAATCTGAGATAATGAAGCCTAAACACTGGTTTACGGCTCAGCATGCCAGGCCAGATATTCTCAGCAACAGTTCGGTATATATTTGCAATGTGTGTACGCAGTTCTTCGCGGCGTGATTTTTGACTCTGCATATCGGAAGAAGATAAGTTAATCATGCAGGAATTGAAGTTTGAGAGCAGAAGTATAATAATACTTCATTCTGCATTTCCGTGTTTCACTGAAATGTATTGGTTGAAATCAAATTGAGGTGCAAACATTGACAGAAAAGGCCACCCTATCTGTGTCAGACAGCCAATGATCGATGATATTATTATTCTATAAATGCAAATTTTTTCAAGATGTCAAATGGACATCATGCATATGAATTTCCTGTCCTATTATGTGAACATGAAATCCCTTTTGGTGTATTAACTTGTCTATAAAGAGTGAGACCAATACATTCCTCCCAAAACCTTTCCCTGCAGTTTGTCACCACAATTAGCACATTGTTGGAAATAAAAAGGATAATTTCAGTAATTTAAGATAGATTCACACCTTCCACTTGGGCTTGCCCTCAGTTTCAAGAGAAACCTCATCCATATAAGAAGAAAGCTCACTAAACATGATTTCACATGCTTCCAGATGCGAGTGACCAAGAGCCATGGTGGCAGCATGCTACATCAGAAGTCAATAATAAAGTTAAGCATTTTATATAGCTGTTAAGGGAATCAGTATCAATATATTATAGATGGCAACATAGAGGAATATGGAACATGTCCTTAACTTCAATAAAATTTTCAAAGGATCATTTAATGGCAAATAACATAAAATGGCCCCTGTGTTATAGTTGACTATTCAAATTAGCCCCTTTATTTTTAATTCGTTCAATCTAGCCCCTGTGTTTTGTAATTTCATTCAAAATGCCCATTTGAAATTTTTGGGACAAAATTACCCTTCAGGTACGCAACCGTCAGATCCGCTGG
>JAOQMQ010000001.1:23940222-23953555 GCA_027563845.1 Erythroxylum subrotundum | reverse complement strand
CCACAGGCCATCTCCTATCTTCTTTGAGGGTCCTGTTCTGGGAATAGAAAGCAACCACAGTGGCAAAAATCCAAGGCTAAATATATCACTTCTAATCCAATGAGTCAATCATGAAGAAAATAAAGTGTATTATCAAATTATCTGTCAACTTTGACGATATATAATTACACGTAGTTAAATTTAGTTAAAAAGTATAAGTCGAATGTAATTTTCCAACTGAATAACTATATTGAAATTTGAGGATATTTTAATATGTTTTTAAAAATAAATTAGACCTCACAAGTGAATTTATCTAAATTAGTTTACTCTTATATTAAAAAATAAAATGTTCTAAATGTTCTTAAGACGTCATGTACTTAACAAAGAGATAACTAAAAGAAGAACCATTTTTTCAAACTCGTCTTCCTCTATTTACGACGTCGTGTATTTAGTAAGGATAGAGATAACAAAATTAGTCTAGCTCTAAACAAGGTCATTTTGCTTTCGATCTAATAGTAATCTATTATAAAATATCTAATCTCTTTGCTTGTAAGTCGAATGTGATCACCTTTAAAATTCTACTATGTTATTTTTGCTTCAACACAACGTCCAAAAGCCCAGACATGATATACCACAACATCAACAGAGTGGCGCAGCTGAAGCGTGTCCTATAGACTAGCTTCCGTTACCGACATTTCTATCTCCTTTTGCGTTTTTTCCTTCTCCCTGATGCCGTTTTGATTCTTTCCCTATATTTGCTTCAAATAATAATAGCGAAACGAGCCCAGTCTGAGTTAACCAAGCTTTAGACTTTGTATTTAACTACTTTTTTTAATTTAACTTTAGGCCTATCTTAAGAATTGTTCGATCTGATTCAATCTAAAATTAAAATTTTTTACATAAAATAATATTAATTTTATTTTTACAAAATAAATTTAGCTAAGCCCGAACACAAAATTCTTCAAGCTCTAGTCCAATATGATGCATTATCATCCTTGAATTTAAAAATTGCAATTCATACATTCAACTTCTTGCATATATTATATACATCATTCAAAAGCTGGACTAAGAGTTCACTGTCGACAAATTGACTTTGTCGGCCACCTTCTTCAATGGAGGATATTAAAAAGAAGGAAAAAGAAAAAAGCTTATATGGCCTTTACTTTAGGGAGCTACTTGGAAGGCAACTTTGAGTATACATCACGCATCTATCAATCACATTATTAATCACAAATAAATAACTAGTCAACTTAATTAAAGGGTGGTTATAAAATTATACAAGTTGGTACTACCTTTTCTTATATGAATTTAGGAAGCTGCTTGGAATTGACGGCAACCTTGAGTATACATTATGTATCTATCAATCCTATTATTAATCACAAATATATAACTAATCAACTTAATTAACGGGTGGTTATAAAATTATACAAGTTGGTGCCACCTTTTTTTAATATGAATTTAGGAAGCTTCCTGGAAAGCAACATTGGATATATTATTATAATAATTATTGTTATATGTAAATATATGTATTTATCATACACAAATATATGTATTTATCATACACCACCACCAAATTACTTACTATTTTCCAAATATATAGGTCTTGTTTGACAATCAACAAATTATAATTGTTAGCTGATTCTATTAACGAATAGCTAACAGTTGATTCTATCAACTGATTTAACCAGCGGATAACATTAGATATTTATTAAAGATATCTATTAAATTTAGTTGTTTAATATTAGCAGTTTAAATGTAAAATGACTTATGAAAGTATAACTTAAAAAAATTATAAGTTTATGATTAGATATTTAATTTTACAAAAATTAAATTTTAACTCTAATAAAAAACATAGAACATTCTTTAAAATTTTATCACCGTAGCATATTTTTATTTTGTAACTAGAAAACTTATTTCATTAATAAAATTTTTTTGTCACTAGCACAATACATACTCCCAAGTTTTGTAATTAAAAAATTTACTGTAAATTTTTTTATCACCGTAAAATACATGCATGATTTTTAATTTGAATTATTCATAATATCATTATAGTATAATTATCATAAAATAAGGATATAATTAATTTTTTACCTACTAATTTTTAGTTTATTAAGTTTTTTTTTGAAGAGCTCCTCTTATTAAGTTTTTGTAAAATAAAATTAAATAAATCAACCAATCAATTATTCACTAAACATATCATTTAAAACACATCCATTAAATAAAGTTTCTTTCTTTATGCTGCTTCTCTCTTCTCAATAGCATCTGAACCTACAAAGTTGTGCGCCTCCTAAACCAGATGCTGACTATCTTTTTGTTACTATCTTTTAGAAGGCTGTTTGAAAAGTCAAACAGCTCATGAGATCCAATCAGGCTAAATTTTTGGCTGATTGGTGGTTCACCAAACGAAGCCAAGTTAGCCGTCGGAAATTTCGATCAGATTGCTGGGAAAAATTGGAGAGGTGGGACCTGGACTGAAATTATGTAGACTTTAGGAAGCTATTCGGCTTCGGAAGTAATGCCATGAACACCTAACCATTATTCATATCAAATTTAATATGGGGCATCAGTAATTTTTAAATTTATATCATAATTTTAAAAATATATTAAAATTATAACATTATCTTTTGATATTTTGTACCGTATAAAATTTTTATAATGTAAATTAAAATTAAAATATATTCGTTAAAAAAAATAATAATTACAAAAGTTAAAAGTCTAACGAATTCTGATATACAAAACTTCTAGTTTTGTACAGATTAAGAGAGGAACATCAATTGTACGCAGTCTTTCTTTTATATTTTTATAAAAAAATAATAATTAAAGGTAATATAAACACCGTTAAAATAATAATTATTAATTTTAACAATAAAAACAATATTATCAAAATTATAACTATAAATTAAAAAGATCGATGATTTTTGTCATATTAATAATATTTTATAAATTAATATATTAAATTTTATTCAATAATTTAAATATGAAGATATATAATTTATTTTTAAATTTTCAAAATTTTAAAATATATAAATAATGAATAGAAACTCATATTTATAAGCCTATAAAACAGGACTGAGAGAGTAGCTCTACGTTTGAGAAGTTTTAAGAATTGTTTCATCCCAAAACAGTACTCCAAACGGTACTAGTTGTTATGTTAAAAATATTTGAAGTTGTATCACTAAAATGATACAACTTTAATCTTTAAAGTTTGAATCGGAGTAATTTAATTAAACTTTATTATATGGAATTTCATCTCTCGATGTTTATTGTTATCAATTTGATTGCAACACAAAAATGTATATAACAGGCTTACACCCAAGAAAAGATAAGTTCCAAATCCAAATCACACGTGCACTTGGGAAGAGATTCAGATATTGCATCCTCCGGTCTGCGTGCTTTCTCTCCAATTCAACCAAGGCCTCCGTATAATTAGTTTTTTTAATTAATCAAAAGTGGGTTCCGTAGCGGTAGGATCTTAGTTGTATATTTTAGACGGAGGATTTCAGTTGCCGCAAATCTATTGTTATATATTTCAACCCAACGTGTCTCACTTGTCATATGATATTAAGACTTATTTTTTATTTAAAAATAAAATATCATGTTAATATTAACCTAATATTTAACTGATTAAAAGTTTAATCTTATTAAATTTTTAACCCATGTAAGATTTATTTTAAATATTTTAAAAACGTCAATATTCAATTTGAACACTCTAATAATAAATGTTAAAATTCAAAATACAGATTTAACTAATCAAATTAAAAATTATTAAAATTGAGTTCAAGTTCAAATCTAATTTAATTTGAATAAGAGAGTTACGAGCTCAAACATAATTGGATTTCAAGTTCACTCAAAATAGTATAATCTCATTCATCAAGTCGAGTAGAAGTGTTTATGGTCAAGCGCGATCAAAACTCCAAAATAAATAGTGAAACTTTTTAAAATAGTCTTATATCATTTATCAAGTTAAGCGTAAGTCTTCCTGTCCAGCTCAATTAAAAGATAAAAATAGTTAGAGAGAAAATTTCATCATATTTGAACTCGATTAAATTGATATTTGATTTCGAATTGGGTTGAGACTAATTAGAATAGTATGATCATGTTTAACAAGTTGAGTATGAATTTCGGACAGTGAGCATCGTCGGCGAGGAGATACGAGGGACACGCGTCAACGTAAAGGGTATTGGACCAAAACTGGACCCCACAACAAAGCACGCGCCAAAGATAAGCGTAAAGCGTGGATACCAGAGCCATCGGAGAGGAAGGAGACCACTGAGAATTTTTTGACTTCTCCGACAGCCGCCGGGTTAATCAATGCCATCTGTGTGGTCCCCCCTCCAAAAGATAATTTGTGGGAAAAAGTCTTTTTGGTTTTGTGGGACCCACACAGCCCAACTAGGGTAGGCTCCGCCAGAGGCAGAGGAAAGGAAATAGAGGTTTCATGGTTCCCCAGTCTAGCGTCTACTTGATCCTTTCTTTCTGTACTATATACTATGTAAACGGCATGGGTGGGAAGGAGTAGAATACAATCTCTGATTATGAATTACTACATTTTTAGGGTTTCTTTATAATCTATAATTAGCATAATTATTATAATTCAAAAATTAAAAAAATGAGGGTATAATTAGATTTTTAATTATTAATTTTTATCTGAACATAAAAAAAAATATCAACTTCTTGAAATTAAATAAGACAAATTAATCAATTATTGACTAAACACATTTATTAGTTTTTTAAGATGGCGGATCTGTTAACTTGTGTTAATTACTCAAAAATAGCTGATATATTATTTATCAAAAAGCCCATAAATCAGCAGTTGATTTATTTAAAGATGTCAAGATTAACAACTTCCCATCAAATTTATCTTGTTCGCCAAATTCCTACGTCATCCATTTTTCATTTCAGACGAAGCCATCTTTGTTGCTGTTTTAGATCAAAAATTTCTTTCCAACTAGCAAAGAATTATGGCTGAAGTGCTCGTAGGAGGAGCATTTCTCTCTGCTTCCCTTCAAGTGTTGTTTGATAGGCTTGCGTCTCCGAAGGTTGTAGACTTTTTCAAGGGAAGGAAGCTTAACAGGAAGTTGCTGGAGAAGTTGAAGATAACGATGATATCTGTTGGAGGACTTCTTGTCGATGCAGAGGAGAAGCAGATTACTAAGTATCATGTGAGGCAGTGGCTTGATGAGCTCAAAGATGCTTTCTACGAAGCTGATGACTTGTTGGATGAGATCGCTTATGCAGCTCTGAGCTCGGAGATGGAAGCTGGACCTCAGAACAGCAGAGATAGATTTCGAAAGTTTATCCCTTCCCAGGGTCCACTTGAGGAGATAGAATCAAAGTTGGTGGATATACATGAAAAGCTTCAACATTTACTTAATCAGCAGATGTTGGTTGGCCTGATGGGGGGTATTGGAGAAAAGCCATCGAACAAGCCAACCACGTCTTTGATGGATGAATCTGTTGTTTATGGCAGGGATGAAGATAAAGGAGTCATAATTCAGCTGCTGCTATCGGATGATGCGAACTGCAATAAACTGGGCATTATTGCCATAGTCGGCATGGGTGGGGTCGGAAAAACCACTCTTGCTCAATCTGTATACAATGATAGCAGAGTAAAGGAGCGGTTTGGCTTCAAAGCATGGATCTATGTTTCAGAAGAATTTGATGTTTTGAAGGTAACCAAGAACATTCTCAATGGCGTCAGTAAAACAAAGCACAACTTCAACACTCTCAACACTCCGGAGGATTTTCAAGTTGCATTGAAAAATGAATTGACGGATAAAAAGTTTCTTCTGGTACTTGACGATGTTTGGAATGACTGTAATGATGACTGGGAACTTTTGCTAAAGCCTTTAAAGGCTGGGGCAAAAGGAAGTAAGATTATAGTCACAACTCGCCTTCAAAGTGTAGCATCAGTCATTGAAGACATTCATACTCATCATCTGAAGGGGATAGAAGAAGAAGAATGTTGGGCCTTGTTTTCTAAACGTGCACTCGAGGGGATGAACTCTAGTGAATATCCAAAATTCGAAGAGATTGGTAAAGAAATAGTGAAAAAGTGCAACGGCGTACCTTTGGCAGCAAAATCATTAGGGGGTCTCTTGCGCACCAAGCAAGAACCCGAAGAATGGAGGAGAGTTTTGAAGAACGATATTTGGAATTTACTAAAAGACAACATTCTTCCAGCTTTGAGATTGAGCTACTATTTTCTTCCAGTTCATTTGAAGCAACTCTTTGCATATTGTGCGATATTTCCTAAGGGGTATCTGTTTAAAAAGGAGGAATTGGTACTCTTATGGATGGGAGAGGGGTTTCTGGGCCAAGCAGGATTCAGCATGGAGAGGAAAGTCACCGGTGAGAAGTACTTCGATGAGCTTGTGTCAAGGTCTTTTTTTATCCCAAACGGAGATAACTTCATTAAGCATGATCTTGACTTCATTATGCATGATCTCATCAATGAGTTGGCTAGATCTGTTGCTGGAGAATTTTGGGTCAGATTGGATGATGATGATGATTCGTGCAAGGTCACACCAAAGACACGTCATCTGTCTTATGTTCAAAGACAGAGTTGGACACGTCCTGTGTCTTATGTTCAAAGAAACAGTTTGCCACCCAACAAATATGAAGCCATTACCAGTGCTCCACTACTGCGCACTTTCTTACTTGCTTATCATGGTGATACATGGAAATACCATCACGAGAAGGTAATTTATGATACACATGCACTTATGAAATTTAAGCGCTTGCGAGTACTGTCTCTGTTTCGTTGTTCGTACCCTTTCGAATTAAAGTTGGATGATTCAATCGGCAATTTAAAGCATCTTCGATACTTAAATCTCTCTGAAACATCAATCGAAATATTACCAGAATCTTTGTGTTGTTTGTATAATTTGGAAATTTTATTGCTGGCCAAATGTGATAAACTTGTCGAGTTACCGCAAGGCTTGGAAAATTTGACCAACTTGTGTGTTCTTGATATTAAGAAGACTCACTTGCAAAAGATGCCACCACAAATGGGTAAATTATCGAAGCTCCAAAAGTTGAGTTATTTCATGATTGGAAAGGAAAGTGGGACTAGTATTCAAGAGTTGGGGAATCTTCAACAACTGAGAGGACGTCTTGTTATTTGGGATCTTCAAAATGTTATGGATGTAGGAGAAGCTTTAAGGGCCAGCATCAAAGGGAAAATACATCTCAAGAAGTTGAAATTGGTCTGGAATCGCGATGTTGGTGATTCAGAGCATGCCAGACGTCTACTGCAGCAATTGGAACCTCATAAAAATGTGGAAACTCTTACAATTAGTGGGTACGGGGGCGTGAGATTTCCAGATTGGATTGATGGAGGATCTCCTTTGTTAGGAGTAGTAATCTTGAGGCTTGAGGGTTGTAGGCACTTTTGCCAACTACCACCACTTGGGCAGCTAGTGCACCTGAAAAAACTCTCAATTGCAGATTTTCCAGGAATTGTATCGATTGGTCCTGAGTTCTATGGTAGATGTACATCCATGAAGAAGCCATTTCAATGCCTTGAAGTTTTAAGGTTTGAAAACATGGCCCAGTGGCAGGAATGGGTCATCCGTGGAAATGAAGAGAATGTTTTCCATCTCCTTCAAGAGCTCTACATAATTAATTGTCCTGCATTCAAACAGTCTCTGCCTCAACTCCTTCCTTCATTGATTATGCTCGAGATCAGGGAAAGTGAGAGATTTGTGGCTTCACTCCCGAGAGTCCCAAGGATTCTCAATATGTATTGGGATGATCTGACTTTAAGCAATGGCTATTGGCTTTCAGCTTCTAGATTCCAAAGTCCTTTGAATAAAAGAATAGAGCAACTGGGTTGTTATGGTCTATTGAATACGGTTGAAATAGTTGAAATTGGGCATTGTGATTTCTTGATGTGTTTCCCCTTAGAGTCCTTCTCCAACTTAAAGCATCTACGTATTGATAATTGTCCAAACTTTGAGACAATTAATGGAAACTGTATATCTCTCATCTCCTTGGAAATCAAAAAGTGTCCGAATTTATTATCATTTCTTGAAGTGGGACTAAATACTCCTAATTTGCAAAGACTTGAGTTAGAGGATTGCTCAAATTTGAAATGGTTGCCAGAGTCTATGCACTCCCTACTCTATTCCCTCGAGGAGTTGATCATTAGGTTTTGCCCAAAGCTTGAGTCGTTTCCTAAAGGAGGCTTGCCCTTAAAACTACAAAGGTTTGAAATTGTCGGTTGCACTGAACTCATAAATGGACGCAATCAGTGGAATTTGTATTGTCTTCCCTCTCTTTTGCACTTCGTGATAGGTGGCTACAAATATGCGGAATGCTTCCCTGAGGAGTCACTACTCCCACCCACACTTACCTCTCTTCAAATCGAGGATTTTCCAAATCTGAAATATCTCGAGTACAAGGGGTATCGGCATCTCACTTCTCTTCAGTGTTTGTCTATTTGTCGTTGTCCAGAGCTCCGATTGTTGCCAGAAGAGGGCCTTCCCTCCTCCCTCACCTCTCTTAGCGTACGGGATTTACAAAACTTAGAATCTCTTGTCAACAACAAGATTCAACAACTCTCTAATCTTGAGAAGTTACTCATTAGCAATTGTCTTAAGCTGAAGTCTGTGCCGGAAGAGGGGCTACCTTCCACTATTACCGAACTTGGCATAATGAAATTTGCTGATTTGGAATCCCTTAACTCCAAAGGACTTCAAAATCTCACTTCTCTTCAAAAAATGAGGATCGAGCACTGCCCTAAGCTCCAGTCCTTGCCAGAGGGCCTGCTCTCTTTCCTTTCTCATCTACATATCTACAATTGTTTTTTATTGGAGGAATGGTGCAAGCAGGAGAAGGGTGAAGATTGGCCCGAGATTTCTTTCTCATATAAGGGTGAAGATTGGCCCGAAATTTCTTTCTCATATCTCCCGTAGATATATTGATTAATTTGATTGTGTTGGTGAATAAGATGTATTGGTCTTGCCTATTGTTTGGCTTATCCTAAGTTTTGGTATTGGTAAAATTACAAGACAATTAAAGTAAATGTTGGAATATGAAACATTTACTTTGCTTTGTTATGATTAATATTTCATAAATAATTGATTGATTTGTTTATATATTTATAAAGAGAGAAGATGCTAATAAGAAGTTGTATGTCTTCTTTCACATAGTTTTAGTATATGATGAAGCAGCAGAACAAGATTGGAATCATTGGGTGAAGATAAAATCGCAAATCCCTATTTTAGGGCTTATTAATTATTATGTTGACATCATACATCATTAATTGTTGTTATTATATGTTACATTTAATCCCAATCAATTGGTCAATTGCACCAAGACTTAGGGATTCGGTTGGAATTAATCCTCCAAAAAATTATCGTCCAATGCTCATGTTGTCATCACAAGTCTAGAGAGCCTAATTATAAAACTGGTACTGTGTGTATGGGTGTTTGAGAAACCGGTAACCAGCTATTTCATATCCACCTGCCATGTATCTTGGAAACACAATGCCAAATAGCTGAATCATATCTGCATTGCCCCAGAGAAGACTGCGTCTAGACATGAACAGACTGTCTGAACTGAAATTCATATCCACCTTGAATGGCATTCAAACGCCGAGTAAATTCCAAATGATGTCAAAGAAGCAGCATACATCGTGAAGAACTCTTGATGCTCATGAACATCTTTTGCGAATATGTACAGGCAAAGTGCTCTTAGCTCAAGGGTTATCTTTAACAATTTCAGTGCAAAACTCGATGAAGGCAGTCTAACGCCATGAAACGATGAGTCTTGTCCTATAAATATAAAGAAAACAACATTACACACTAGTTCAAATGAAAACCTATCTATAACTCTCAAGCCCTCTCAAATATAACAACACAAATTATTAAAAAAACAACTGATATTTTTCCTCATTTGCATGCATCGTAAATGTGAATGATAAGAAACTTGAACTTACTCTTAAAAGCTTGTACAGTTGCTCCATGTGAGGGCTTAAGTTGCCATGGAATACTAGAGGATCACCAAAGACAAAGAAGAAGAGTGACCAGAGGGTAGCCAACCTAGCAATTTGATTCATGTAATTTAGGGTCACAATAGATATAGAAATTCATAGCTTCTAGGGCTTTGTAGAAGAGATAAGAGTGCTATACTTTACAAGTTATAGAATCAAGATTAGAGTGCACTACAAATGTGAACTTTCGTAGTGCACTTTTTTTTTTTCATCTACTTCCAAGCTACTTGTGGAGTAAACTGCTGTCAACACATGCAAATATACAATTATTGAGTAAAAGACAGAATAGATAGTTTGATGTCTTGAACATGGTTCATCTTAGAGAAGCATTATGACAGAATTCACAATTTTAGGGCTAACATAAGGCTACCGCAAGCAACCTTAAGTTGGTTAATTAATTCTTGTTTAACTTGATGCATAATTTCACAGATAAAAGAAACTTGGAAGATCCACTTACAGTTATATGTTTGCTTTGTTTATCCATCCAGTGCAAAAGTTGCCCTCTTATTCTCCCCACAGCTTCATACCAAAGAGTAAGTGCATTGTCTACACCTGAAGGAGGCCAATGGCTTTTTCCACCATCTGCAAGTGGGGCTAGGATGTTTGAAAGCACGTTACAAAGTCCATGGTGAAGTTCACTTTTGCGTTAGCGTGGAGCACAGTTAAGAGGATTAGCTTTTGCCACAAAGGAAGCTGAAGCATTTACACCTCCCTCCGTCTTAACCTGCATCAAATCAAAGTTTAGTCCTTTCCTCAATGCATTTACCTTGAGACAAAGTTAGTGTATACACACACCCCAAGTTTCAGGTACCGCATCCCATTAATGATAGGGTTTCACTTCGAGCAATGCTAGTGTCAATTCAACGAGTGCTTAGCTCCATAAAGAATCGCTCAGTTACAGAGCTAAATCTATGAACTGCAAGAGAACATAAAACACAAATTGGTTAAGGTTTCAGCACATGGGGGCAGGCAAGCCCAAATGCCTGCCTCCACTTTGATCATGAATAAATAAAAGTAAAAATGCATATGGATATATTCTGATTTTGATTTAAGATAGTATCACCATCAGTATTGAAAATTTGTTGACTGATTACCTGATACAAGATAAGCACCTAGAATTTGAGCAACTAGGTCCAAAAGCAGACCACGGAGATCAACCAAGGCGGGGTACTCCACCTGGCTTATCACCCTGAAACAAGAACACATTAAAAAGATGCCAGTGAAAAAGAGTACGATCAAATTATGTGTGTAGTTACATATAACTTTCATGTTAAAAATCATTAGATTTTTGCTATTCAATGTGCATCAAGTATGTTACAGGTGAAGTAGATAAGTTAGCAAAATCTTCTTAAACTTCCTGAGCCATCAATCGCAGGATTACTTGTCAGCATTAATTAGCCAATCAAAAACAAAATTTTCCAGCCCAGACCACAGCTTACCTGCATGCAAACAGTCATCTTATTAATATATTCATGTCCTGATTTAATTAAGAATACCAATGCAGGCAGAAAAGCGAGTTCACAATATTAAAAACAACCAGTAAGGCCCTCCTGTGGACAGCACTCCACAAAACGAATACAAGCTGAACAGAAGATACACTCCAATGCTAGCTGATTGCATTCACAAATCATGTTAAACTCTCTATAAATAGAAATAGGAGTCAGCATATTGCATGTTTCAGGGGAATGGGGCATTGGTTGTCTCTACCAATAACTCGTCCAATAGCCAGAAACAAGAAGAAAATAAATGAGTGCATTTTCCAGGCAAAAATGGTGATTCCTTAGCCTTCTTGTTCCAGGACAAATTGTATTGATCACTGAAATAATTTTCTTAAAACTTGTCAATTTTAACTGATGACGCAATCAGCTTAAGTTAACTTTTCAACTGTTCACATAAGCAATTAGTCTTAAACATGACAGGAAGCTCAACAACAATTGTGGTATATAGTAGTAAGCTTCTAAAACATGAGTGGCCAAACTAACACCATAAGCTACCCTATTCAACAAGTTGTCTTAAGTCGACTAAAAAATAAATCACATATAATCTAACCTAAAACATAGAATACATGGTGCAACTGTTAGAAACGAAATGCCAGACAAATCTCCATCTAACAGTACTTTTTCTTCAGAAATCTCATCATTAATTATTTAAAAAACCTGGGATTTGTATTGTTCTCTAAATAATCTACTTGATTAGGAGACTAAGGTTGAGTGGTACAAACAGAAAAAGAAACAAATAGCTAACAAGTCTTCAAAATAACAACATAAAGTAGCAATGGAGGTACATTAGCAGGTCTTCTCTCTAGCTAAAAGTTTTTCTTTCAGACCACTAATTTTTCCTTACAATCATTTATTAACTACAATTCATTTCCAGTCATGATGTCATGTTTTACACCATATCCTTCTAGTGCAGAACAGTTCTTTAACAAGTAAGTTGTGAGGAAGTATACTCGGATAATATATTTCTGTTACATTTACAAAAGTAGTAAATTCACGATCTATAAGTTACCTTTCTTTGGAATGTAGATGCATCATTCGCACCCTTTGGAGATTCACTGTAATAAATATTCAGTAAAGTGAAATTGAAAAGGTTATCAAAGTGAACTCAAACAAGAACTGCAGCTTCATGACATTTTATATTGCAGATTCTGACTTTCTCGTTAATTAACTGACAGGGGACCATAAGAGATAAACCGATGTTCATCTCTTCTTTCCAAATGGAACAGCAAGAATTGAACTTCAGTGTTGGCATTACTTGTACAATTACTGCAGCACAAGCTTTTTCTTTTGCATTGCTTCCCTCCTTTACATAAACTAAACCCTCATGAGACTGTAATTTGAGCACCAGATTTTGTGCCCTATATTTTTAAAGTTACTTGGTGTTCACAATAATTTTAACTAATAACTTGGGCCTCTTTCTCTCCACACTAATCTCCTGTCTTCTACCCCAAAAAACCAAGAAGCATAGCGTTCAATTTCAAGCCTTAGGATAATTTATCAAGTATGTAAGCATGCCCCACATTGCACCCAGGATGGAAACTAACAGGTTGTAATGGAAATAATGAAATTATAAGCATAAAATAAAAGGATATTTTAACCAGATAATTGATACAGTTATGTTTCAAAGAACAATGCAATTCATGCTAAAAATTCGTGAAAGAGGCTTAGAACGTAACACAACCTCTGTAAAAAAACCATAAAACAGATAGAACTTATATAATAACATACCTCTCTCTCCATTTAAGAAGAGCTTCTAAGAGAGGGCCAGGAGTATGTCGAGAAACCATAGCCAGCGAATCCAGAACCTGCTCGTAGGCAGGGTCTGATGGTCGAAGGTACTGACCATCCTGAAAGTTAA
>JAOQMQ010000001.1:23905493-23922398 GCA_027563845.1 Erythroxylum subrotundum | reverse complement strand
TAGACTTGGAATCCAAAGTCAAAAAACGAGCCATATGCACAATCAGCAGTGGAGCTAATGAAAATAGCAAAGGAAACCGTGGAAGAATTCTTCAACATTCCTGTTGGAATAGGAGATGATCTTGTTTATGAACTTGCTGAACGATTAGAGAACCTCTTCAATGAGTATACAAATTTTGTGGTAGCATGTGGTAAGGCATACTAGCTTCTTCATGACAATTTCCCATCTGTTTTAGATATGCAAACTTTGAAAACCATTCACATAATTTTCTCCTCCTGCTCCAATTGATTACGTTAATTCACTTTATGCTCTCCCCAGGATCAAAGCAAAGTTATCTCCCTACACTGCCTCCATTAACCACATGTAATCGTGATTCGAAGTTCTTTAAATTGTGGAAGAAAGCCACTCCATGCTCCGTCAGCGCCGAGCACTTGCACCATCACGTAGTAAGCGAAGGACACCATCCTCGACCATCAACAAGTTGGGGAACTCAACGTCTATACATCAGACTCAATACATTGCACTATTGTCTCACCTCCATTCTCTAGGCAAGACGATTGCCCTTGGCCCAAGATCCAGTCTTTCACCTCCCACGACACACCACCACCCACAGGCGCAAAACTAACTCCTCTTCCTACTTTGAGCTAGCTTATACATCCATCCATTCTGCTTGTCAACATATATCAGAAGTTGCTGCTCACCACTTGATCTTCCTTGACTCAAGTTCAGTCTTCTATGAAAATCTCTATGTTGGCGACGTAACAAGTTCTAGGATTAAGCCTGCATTGTGAATAATTAAGCAAAATCTTCCTCTTATGACTGCAGTGGAAAATCATAAGCAAAATCATATGGCCCAGTAGATCAATCTTTTGTAATTTTTTGTGAACTACAGTGGAAGTAATTAATCTGGGTGAGGGCCCCGCAGACGTAGGCAAGTTTGCCGAACTACATTACCAAACGTCGGCGTCTTTGGTAGTTTGCTTTTGTGATTGTTGATTTACTTGTGCGGAAAAATTAATTTTGGATAGTCTACGAATTTATTGACAAATTAGTTATTTCAATTGGTATCAGAGCGGGTCACCAATCTAGAACTTGGTAGCAAGTTAGTGCAGATCCGAGATTCGCAGATATGGCTATGAGAGAGGGTGCATCAATTACCAGACCTCCTCTATTGGATGGCTTCAACCAAAAGGCTTTATTGATTCAGCCCATGCCGATCATGTTTATAAGCTAAAGAAAGCACTCTATGGTCTCAAACAAGCATCGAGGGCGTGGTATGAAAGACTCACTCATTATCTTGTCAAGCAGGGGTATACACGAGGTAACGTTGACAAAACCTTGTTCATTAAAAGATGTAAATCAGATCTTATGATAGCGCAGATTTATGTCGATGATATTGTGTTTGGTGCCACACGCTCAAAAATGGTTGAAGAATTTGTTAGGCTGATGACGTCGGAATTTGAAATGAGTATGGTTGGTGAGTTGAACTTCTTTTTAGGTTTGCAAGTAAAACAGATGAAGGATGACATCTTCATATCGCAAACAAAATATGTTCACAACATGATCAAAAAGTTTGGTCTTGAGAAAGCTAGACATGCACGAACACCCATGAGTAGCTCAATGAAGTTGAATAAAGATGAGAATGGGAAAAATGTTGATGAAAGCTTATATAGAAGCATGATCGGTAGCTTGTTGTACTTGACTGCAAGTAGGCCAGATATCTGTTACAGTGTTGGAGTATGTGCTCGATATCAATCCAATCCAAAAGAAATACATCTGACAGCCGTCAAAAGAATTTTCAGATATGTGAGTGGAATGTCAGATTTTGGGATTTGGTACACATCGGATTCTACATCTTATCTAGCCAGATACAGTGATGCAGATTGGGCTGGAAACTTAGATGATCGTAAAAGTACTTCATGGGGTTGTTTCTTCTTGGGGAACAATTTGATCTCATGGTACAGTAAGAAGCAGAATTCTATCTCTCTTTCTACTGCTGAGGCTGAATACATAGCCGCAGGCAGTTGTTGTTCACAGTTGCTTTGGATGAAGCAAATGTTAGAAGATTATGGGATTGATAAGAAGGAATTAACGATTCTATGTGATAATAAGAGTGCGATCGATATATCAAAGAATCATGTCCAGCATTCGCGCACGAAGCACATTGATCTTCGCCATCATTTTATTCGAGAACTTGTTGAAAGCAAGATGGTGATTTTATCTCATGTATCTACCGAAAAGCAATTGGCGGACATTTTCACAAAATCTCTTGATGCGGTAAGATTTGAGCTACTTAGAGGAGCTTTGGGACTCTGTGTCCTCCCTCACTAATTTCTATTTTCTTTATTTGTTTATTTTTTGTTTAGAAAAAAAAAAAGAAAAAGAAAAAGAAAAGATATTAAAAAAAATAGCAAAGGGGGAAAATGCCAGCGTCCACTGTTGGGGTTTTAAAATCCCTCCTTTCAGTCATTTATCTCACTTCTCTCATACCACTATCGACATTGCTCCCTCACGTTTCTGCATCTTGGGTCTTCTCTTCAAGCATCCAACGTCCTTTTACTTCATCTCTCCATCTTCGGTTAATCTCTCCACCGCAAGCTTCACTCATCAAGTCTTCAAGCTGAGTGTATTGTCCTCCTTGTGCTGTGTTATTTTAGTGGGGTCTGTGGCATCTCCTACTTCCTCGGTTTCTCCTTGAGCTTTAGTGGGTGTTCTCCATGCTGGCATCTTCACCGTATGCATCTCTCTTCATAGCAAGTCTCTTTTGTTGAGTCTCTAAGGTGTGGTGGACGTTGTCTCTTGGGGTGGCTTTTTCGGTGGTGCTGCTCAATCCACCTGTTAATGCGTCATGCCTATTACTTGGTAGAGATTCTTCATCCAGTAATAGCATTTCTCTTTGATTTTCAACTGCTTGATAATCTGTGAAGCTGAAGAGGTGTTTCGGTGTCACTGACTGGTCTTGGGTTTGTGATCTCTGGCTGAACTGTTGATTGATTTCGTGAGCTATACATGTCTTGAACTATTCTGTGTTGAATCTGAGCAAAAGTCGTTTGAAGGAATCTGATTTTGTTGATTATTGTTCTGGCTATTTGAGGGCTCCGTGTTTTGTGTTGAAATCTGGAACTGTGGTTTTTCTGCTGGTTTCCGTATTGTGTTGGCTGATCTCTGGCCATTATAATTTCTGTTGTGTTGTTTCTAATTGTTCACTACTGTAGTATGGGCAAGAATAAGGAACAGGTGCTCTCCTCCGCTTTGGCGAAAACGACAGCAGTTCCTACGCGCCGCTCCAGTCGCTTGCTTTTTTGTCATAACTTGTCTTAAAGGGGGAGACACTTTCTGTTGAGGAGTTGCTGTTTTTCATTTCTTATTTGTGCTTTTGCTGTTTGGATTTGTGTTGTGTTTTGGCTGGCCTTTTGGTTTGAACGTGGCACATGTAGTTGAATACTGAATTGAGGGGGAGCATCAACAGTGTGTACTGCTCATGTATGCTGGTTTGGATGTTGAGACAAAAATGCCAAAAAAGGGGGAGATTGTTATGATTTATTTTTAATAATATATCCTATTTTTATTTTTGGCGTTTTAATTGGACATGGGAATTTCCTTTTGGAGATATGCCTAAATTGGTGGTTGCGTATTGGAAGGTGTTTGGGATTTGATTTGGAAAGATAATCCTAATAAGCATTATTTTTGTGTTGATCTTTATCTGATATTGTCCTTGTTTGAATATGACAATGTAAGTAAAAAGCTAGTAGGTGGTGTGTGCTGATTTGGCAAGTGTGCAGCCTATGTGAAACGTGGGTGTTGAGGTTTTAGAGGCTGCGTATATGTTTTGATTTTTGTGAAAAAAACAGAGTATTGATTGCTGGAATTTTTCATCTACTGCTCTATTTGTATTTTGATCTTCCATTGGTGGCTGTTTGTGTTGGTGACTTTGAGCAGTGTTTTCAGTGGTTTATCTCTAACAAGCATTCGACAGTGTATGCGAAGTTGGGTATTTTTCTGAGCTCTTGAAGTTGTCTGATTAGTTGCTGCATAAAAGAGGATTATTGTTGAAGGCTGCGTGACTCTTTTGGTGAAGCAATTTGGTTATACTGTTGAGTAATTTCAGATCTGGAAAATTGTTATTTCTTGGTTTATTTATTTTTGTTCTCAAGTAAGAATAGTTAGGAAAATCCTCTGACGAGGTTAACACGAGTCGGTCGTGTTATTGGGCGTGAAAATCTTTCACAGGTAGTTAGGCTGTGGGTCGGTTACCTAGATTGAGTCGTACGGGGTAGATCAATCTTTTGTAATTTATTGTGAACTACAGTGGAAGCAATTAATCTGGGTGAGGGTCCCGCAGACGTAGGCAAGTTTGCCGAACCGCGTTACCAAACGTCGGCTTCTTTGATATTTCGCTTTTGTGATTGTTGATTTACTTGCGCGAAAAAAATTAATTTTGGATAATCTGCGAATTTATTGACAACTTAGTTATTTCAAGAGCAATGGCACAGAGTTTTGAAGAACGATATTTGGAAATCATCAGAAGACAACATTCTTCCATCTTTGAGATTGAGCTACTATTTTCTTCCAGTTCATTTAAAGCAACTCTTTGCATATTGTGCGATTTTTCCTAAGGGGTATCTGTTTGAAAAGGAGGAATCGGTACTCTTATGGATAGGAGAGGGGTTTCTGGGCCAAGTAGGATTCAGCATGGAGAGGGAAGTCATTGGTGAGGAGTACTTTGATGATCTTGTGTCCAGGTCCTTTTTTAATCCAGATGAAGATCGCTTCATTATGCATGATCTCATCAATGACTTGGCTAGATCTGTGGCGGGAGAATTTTGTTTCGGATTGGATGATGACGGTGATTCGTGTAAGATCCCACCAAGGACACGTCATCTGAGTTATGTTCAAGGAAATAATGTGTCGTCCAACATACTTGAAGGCATTGCCAGTGCTCCACTACTGCGCACTTTCTTACTTGCTGATTATGCATGGGACTACGGTCACGAGGAGGTAACTGCACTTATGAAATTTGAGCACTTACGAGTACTGGCTCTGTCTTTGTCTTTTGGTTTTGAGAAATTAAAGTTGGATGATTCAATTCGCAATTTAAGGCATCTTCGATACTTGAATCTCTCTAGAACATCAATTAGAATATTATCGGAATCTTTATGTAGCTTGTATCATTTAGAAATTTTAATGTTGAGGTGTTGTTTTCATCTCCACGAGTTACCGTCAAATTTGGAGAATTTGGCCAACTTGTGTGTTCTTGATATTAAGGGGACTCGCTTGCAAAAGATGCCACCACATATGGGTAAATTATCCAAGCTCCAAAAGTTGACTTACTTCATGATTGGAAAGGAAAGTGGGACTAGTGTTCAAGAGTTGAGAAATCTTCGGCAACTGAGAGGACGTCTTGTTATTAGCAATCTTCAAAATGTTAAGGATGTAAGAGAAGCTTCAAGTGCCAACATCAAAGGGAAAACGCATCTTAAGGAGTTGAAATTGGTTTGGAAGGGGGATGCTGATGATCCACAGGGTGATTATGATAATCCAGAGCATGATAAAAGTCTACTGGAGCAATTGAAACCTCATGAAAATGTGGAAACTCTTACAATTAGTGGCTACGGGGGCATAGAATTTCCAAACTGGAATGATGGAGGATCTCTTTTGTTAGGAGTAGTAACCTTGAAGCTTCATGGCTGTAGATACTGTCGTCGACTTCCACCACTTGGGCAGCTAGTGCACCTGAAACAACTCTTTATTAGAGATTTTCCGAATATTGTAAAGATTGGTCCTGAGTTCTATGGTAGATGTACATCCATGAAGAAGCCATTTCGACGCCTTGAAGTTTTAAGGTTTGAAAAAATGCCCCTGTGGCAGGAATGGAAGACGTGTGGAAATGAAGAGGAAGTTTTCCATCTCCTTCAAGAGCTTTATATAATCGATTGTCCAACATTCATAGAGTCTTTGCCTCAATACCTTCCTTCATTGATTAAGCTCAAGTTCACGGAAAGTGAGAGACTTGTGGCTTCACTCCCGATAATTCCAAGGATTCTCAACATGGATTTGAAAGATCTGAATTTATGTCATGGCCGGCTTAAAGTTACTGGTTCTCCGCTTGGAAGAATAGAGCTACTGGGTGGTTGTGGTTTCTTCAATACTTTACAAGAAGTTACAATTGATAAGTGTGATTTCTTGAAGTGTTTCCTTTTAGAGTCCTTCTCCGACTTAAAGCATCTACATATTGGGTGTTGTCCAAACTTTGAGACGATCATTGGAAACTCTTTATCTCTCATCTCCTTGAAAATTAATTTTTGTCCGAATTTTGTGTCATTTCCCAAAGTGGGACTAAAAACTCCTAATTTGCAAAGACTAGAGTTAAGGGATTGCTCATATTTGAAATGGTTGCCAGAGTCCCTACTCTATTCCCTTGAGGAGTTGATCATTTCCCATTGCCCAAAGCTTGAGTCATTTCCCGAAGGAGGCTTGCCCTTAAAACTACAAAGGCTTGAAATTGTTGATTGCACTGAACTCGTAAATGGATGCAATCAGTGGAATTTATACTGTTTTCCCTCTCTTTTGCACTTCCGGATAGGTTACTACAAACATGCAGAATGTTTCCCTGAGGAGTCACTACTCCCACCTACACTTACCTCTCTTGAAATCGTGGGTTTTCCAAATATAAAATCTCTCGAGTACAAGGAGATTCAACATCTCACTTCTCTTCAGTGTTTGTCTATTAGTTGTTGCCGAAAGCTCCAATTGTTGTCAGAAGAGGGCCTCCCCTCCTCCCTCACCTGTCTTAGGGTATCATTTTTAGACAACAAATAGTATGATTATGTTTAACTAGTTGAGTATGAATTTTCCTACTCGAGCTTGGTTAAAACTCAAATATATATATAGTGACAATTCCTCTGTATTTTGAACTTAATCAACTAATGTTTTATCTGTTAGCTTCAAACTTGGTTAGTACTATTTAGAATGGTATGATCCTGTTTATCAAATTGAGTAAGAGTATTTGTCGTTGATCTCGATCAAACACATACAGAGAAAAAACTTTTTGTGCTTGAACTTGATTAAATTGACGGTTGACCTGTTAACTTGGACTATCAAAATAGAACGATCCCGTTTGTTAGATATGGGCCTTTTTTGATCGAGTTTGATCAAAATAAAAAAACAATTAAATAATTTCTTCATGTCTGAACTCGATTAAAGTTGGTACCACCTTTTCTTATATAAATTTAGGAAGCTTTTTGGAATGCAACATTGGATATATTGTTATAATAAAAATTATTATGTCATACACCACCAAATTACTTACTAATCTTAAATATATAGGCCTTGTTTGGCAATCAGCAGATTACAGCTGTTAGTTGATTCTATTAACAGTTAGCTAACAGCTGATTTGACTAGCAGATAATATTAGTTGTTTATTAAAGATATTTAGTAAATTTAGTTGTTTAGTATTAACTGTTTAAATGTAAAATGACTTATGAAGGTATGACTTAAAAAATAATTTTTAAGATCATGATTAAATTTTTAATTTTACAAAAATTAAGTTTTTAATTCTAATGAAAAATATAGAACATTCTTAAAAATTTTCACTATAGCATATTTTTTATTTTGTACCCAGAAAATTTATTTTATTAATAAAAAAATTTGTCACTAGTATAATACATACTCTCAAGTTTTGTAACTAAAAAGCTTACTTCATTGTAAATTTTTTTATCACTATAAAATATATACATGATTTTTAATTTGAATTATCCATAATATCACTATAGCATAATTATCATAATTCAAAAATTATGATATAAGGGTATAATTTATTTTTTACCTATTAATTTTTGACCGAAGATAAAAAATGCTTCTCTTATAGAAATTTTCTAAAATGAAGTTAAATAAGTCAATCAAGTAATTATTCACCAAAAACTTTCATTAATTTTTTAAGATGGTAAAACTCTTAGCTTGTGTCAATTAGCTAAAAGTAACTGATAAAGTATTTGTCAACGAGCCCATAAAAGGAGCCGAACCACTTTACTTCCAGACAATAATAGGAGGAGAGGGGCTTGATTGGTTTTAAGTATGAGTGGCATTAAGGCTTTTTTTTTTTTTAATTTTGAGTTCGAGTCACAAAAACAGAAATAAACAGAGAGGAGAAAAAGATCTTTTAACTTTCTGAATATATTCTTTGATTGGATCAATTAAAAACATTTCAATGTGAAATTTGAAATTATCAGAGAATTCGAAGTTGATAAAAACTTGATGTTAAGTAAGCTAGTAATCAATCAGCAGCTATCTAATCAATATATAATAACTTCTTGTATGCAAAAATGTGAACTTGAAAAATTTTAAAGTTTCAAATTGACCTCTTTTGGAACCTTTGAAGTGGAGTTTTAAGGATTTAGGATTAATCCAAGTAAATTATGAGATACCTAAATGTATGTATATATAAAAAAAAAACAATAGGAGGAGAGAACAAGGTTGCATGATTGAGTTTGACAAACTTGAAATAGAATATATATCCTACGAGACATCAACAGTTCATGGCCACACTTTAAAATGGCGTCGCGTATCCAACAATAAGACAATTATAATCCTCTTTATGTCTACGTTACTGTTGTGTCAGTACCCGGACAGTAAGCATCGTCGGCGAGGAGATACGAGGGACACGCGTCAATGTAGAGGGGATTGGACCACAACTGGACCCCACAAGAAGATAAGCGTAAAACGTGTACACGTTGAGCCATCGGAGAGGAAGGGGACCACTGAGAATTTTTGACTTCTCTGACAGCCGCCGGCTTAATCAATGCCATCTGTGTGGTCCCTCTCCAAAAGAATAATCTGTGGGAAAAAGTCTTTTTGGTTTTGTGGACCCACATAGCTAACTAAGGTAGGCTCCACCAGAGGCAGAGGGAAGGAAATAAAGTATGAGATTGAATAGTATTTTTCATGAATGTCAGGCATATATTTACGTGGGTTCAAATAAATAAATAATTAAGATTTATAAAATGGAATAAGAAAACGTAATATTAAAAATGATCCAAATTCAGAAAATAGAGATTCGTGGTCCCTTTTCTCGCTACTATTATAGGGATGTGTCGTGAGGCAAACGGCGTGGGTGTCTGATTATGAAATACTACACCTTTAGGGTTTCTTTATTATTTACATTATCATTACAGTATAATTATCATAATTTAAAAAATATAAAATAAGAATATAATTAATTTTTAACTGAACATAAAAATGTTTCTCTTATAAAGTTGTTTTAAAATTAACTTCTTGAAATTAAATAAGTCAACCAATTAGATATTTACCGAACATATTTACTAATTTTTTAAGATTATCAAATTATTAACTTGTATCAATTAATTAAAAATAATTGATAAACTATTTATCAAACAAGCCCATAAATGAGCTACTTGGTTTATTTAAAGATTTCCCATAAAATAAATAAAAAAGTAAAGAAACAAAATATGTGAACATTTGTCATAGTTAGATTTCAATTATCTTATTCGTCAAATTCTTACGTCATCCATTTTTCATTTCAAACGAAGCTAACATGCTACATAAAAATGTCTTTGTTAGTGTATTAGCAGTCAAATCAAGGAGTCTTAATAATTACTACAACTTAAATTGAAATTTGGATAAGATATTAATTAATTGCGTGTAATAATTATTCCATTTTGAATAATTTAGGATCTAACTCTTTCTTAAATTGTTAACAGAACTTTTTAAAATTAGTTTATTTTTTTGAAAATTTTTATAATCTGATCAAATATATATTTAAAGGATAGTAATTGACCATTTTTTTGTTAAAAAGATCGAATTGTACGATTTTTGGGTTCTACTTTAATAAAGTTTCTTTGTTTATGCGGCTTCTGTCTTCTCAAAAGCATCTGAACCTACAAAGTTGTGGGCCTACTAAACCAGATGCTGACATCCCATTTGTAAAAGGACTGATTGTCATTGAGTCGATGTGGTTGTAAATTTCAATGGAAAAATTGGAGAGGGGGACCTAGATTGAAATTATGTAGACTTTAGGAAGCTATTCGGTCTCGGAAGTAATGCCATGAACGCCTACCCATTATTGATATCAAATTTAATATTAGGTATCATTTTTTGTAATTTTTAAATTCATATAATAATTTTAAAACTGTTTTAAAATTGTCTTTTAATATGTTACACTGTATAAAATTTATATTATATAAATTAAAATATATTCATTAACAAAAATAATAATAAAAAAAGTAAAAAAATTAACGAATCTTAATACACAAAGCTTTTTATTTTGTAAGGATTAAGAAAGGAAAATTATACAGTCTTCTTTTTTTCTATTTTTACAAAAATTATTATTGAATTAAAAGTATTACAAACACTATTAAAAAATTATTATTAAAATTTTTAATTTTAACACTAAAAAATATTATCAAAATTATAACTATAAATTAAACAGATAGATAACTTTTGCCATCTTAATTATATTTTATTAATTAAAATATTAAATTTTATTCAATAATTTAAATTTGAAGATATATAATTTATTTTAAAATTTACAAAATTTTAAAAAATATATAAATAATAAAAAGAAACTCATATCTATAAGCCTATGAAAGCAGGATTGAAAGAGTAGCTCTGCGTTGGGGAGGTTTTAAGAATTGTTCTCTCCCAAAACAGTACTCCAACACAAGACTGGTTGTTATGCTGAAAAGATTAAAGTTGTATCACTAAAATGATTTTTGGGTTATACTTAAATAAAGAGATTTAATGTATATAAATAGATGGTAATTTAATTTTTATTTATGAATTTATTAAATAAATTACTTAAAATTTATTTAATATATACTTAAAAATAATAATTGTAATTTTTTGGTCATAATTAAAATAATTCTAAGGTCTAAATTGAAATTGAAAAGAGGTTGTGTACTGATTTTAGTAGAATTTGGTGATTAATACATAAGAATCATTTCACTCTTGGTGAGTACAACTCGTAGGAGACAGAAAATGGCGGGAACAAGGCCATGAATGCCGAACGTAATATAAATATAGGTTTTTGCTAACATCAACACCCAAAGCCTTCATATTGCTAAATTCACTGCCCAAATTATAAACTTTTATATATAAATTGTATTTGATAATTCTTTGCAAAACTGGCTCAACTGAATGCGAGTTGGTTTAAAGAAACCTGCTCTGCCGGAGACCGCTTTTCTCTTTCTTTCTTTCTTTACCTTCTTCTGTCCTTTCAAAAGCATGTGAACCCGCAAAGTTGTGGGCCTCATGCTGACATCCCACATGCGACAGGACTGATTGCATGTGGTTGGAAATTTCGGCGAGATTGTTGGAAAAATTGGAGAGGTGGGGACCTAGACTGAAATTCCAGGCCCCGTTGCAATAAATTCATCGCTCACAGGTCACGGTCAAGTTGTGCGAGTTGGTGGAGGAAATTTCCCGCATACGAGAGGGGAAAGAGACCTTGTATAGAGGCACCTACTTGGAACTTGGAAGGCAAGTTGAAGATATATACATATATACATATACGTATGCGGGGAAAGAGACCTTGTATAGAGGCACCTACTTGGAACTTGGAAGGCAAGTTGAAGATATATATATATGTATATATATATATATGTATATATCATACAACAATATCACCTTACTAAACACAATTTATCGAACCCATCAACTTGCTTTCTTTGTTGTTGTTTTAGATCAAAAATTTCTTTCCAACTAGCAAAGAATTATGGCTGAAGCGGTCGTAGCAGGAGCATTTCTCGGTGCTTTCCTTAACGTGTTGTTTGATAGGCTTGCTTCTCAGAAGGTTGTAGACTTTTTTAAGGGAAGGAAGCTTAACAGTGAGCTACTGAAGGATTTGGAGATAACGATGATATCTGTTCAAGGAGTGCTTGATGATGCAGAGGAGAAGCAGATTACTCGGAGTCCCGTGAGGAAGTGGCTTGATGAGCTCAGAGATACTTTCTACGAAGCTGATGACTTGTTGGACGAGATTGCTTATGCAGCTCTGAGCTCGGAGATGGAAGCTGGACCTCAGAACAGCTTTATCTCTTCTCAGGGTCCACTTGAGAAGGAGATAGAATCAAAGTTGGTGGAGATACATAAAAAGTTTCAACATTTACTTAATCGGAAGAATGTGCTTGGCCTGAAAGAGGGTACTGTAGAAAAGCTATTGTCCCAGAAGGTACCAACCACTTCTTTGATGGATGAATCTGTTGTTTATGGCAGGGATGAAGATAAAGGAGTCATAATTCAGCTGCTGCTATCGGATGATGCGAACTGCAATAAACTGGGCCTTATTCCCATAGTCGGTATGGGTGGGGTCGGAAAGACCACTCTTGCTCGATCTGTATACAACGATAGCAAAGTAGTGGAGCGGTTTGGCTTCAAAGCATGGATCTATGTTTCAGAAGAATTTGATGTTTTGAAGGTAACCCAGAGCATTCTCAATGGCGTCCGTGAAACAAAGCACGACTTAAAAACTCCCAACGATCTGGAGCTTTGTCAAGTTGCATTGAAAAATGAATTGACGGATAAAAAGTTTCTGCTGGTACTTGACGATGTTTGGAATGACCGTTATAATCACTGGGAACTTTTGCTAAAGCCTTTAAAGGTTGGGGCAAAAGGAAGTAAGATTATAGTCACAACTCGCCTTCAAAGTGTGGCATCAGTCATTGAAGTCGATCATACTCATCATCTGAAGGAGATATCAGAAAGAGATTGTTGGGCCTTGTTTTCTGAACGTGCATTCGAGGGGATGAACTCTAGTGAATATCCAAAACTCGAAGAGATTGGTAGAAAAATAGTGAAAAAGTGCAACGGCTTACCTTTGGCAGCAAAATCATTAGGGAGTCTCATGCGCTCCAAACGAAAACCCGAACAATGGCACAGAGTTTTGAAGAACGGTATTTGGAAATCATCAGAAGACAACATTCTTCCAGCTTTGAGATTGAGCTACCATTTTCTTCCATCTCATTTGAAGCCATGCTTTGCATATTGTGCGATATTTCCTAAGGGGTATCTGTTTAAAAAGGAGGAACTGGTACTCTTATGGATGGGAGAGGGGTTTCTGGATCAAGCAGGATTCAGCATGGAGAGGGAAGTCATTGGTGAGGAGTACTTCGATGATCTTGTGTCAAGGTCTTTTTTTAATCCAAACGGAGATAACTTCATTATGCATGATCTCATCAATGATTTGGCTAGATCTGTGGCCGGAGAATTTTGTTCCGGGTTGGACGATGATGGTGATTCGTGTGCGGTCCCACCAAGGACGCGTCATCTGCGTTATGTTCAAAGAAATAATGTGTCGTCCAACATACTTCAAGGCATTGCCAGTGCTCCACTACTGCGCACTTTCTTACTTGCTGATTATGCATGGGACTACGGTCACGAGGAGGTAACTGCACTTATGAAATTAAAGCACTTACGAGTACTGACTCTGTCTTCGTCTCTTCGTTTTGAGGAATTAAAGTTGGATGATTCAATTCTCAATTTAAAGCATCTTCGATACTTGAATCTCTCTTGGACATCAATCAGAATATTACCGAAATCTTTATGTAGTTTGTATCATTTGGAAATTTTATTGTTGAGCTGGTGTCGTCATCTCGTCGAGTTACCGATAGATTTGGGGAATTTGGTCAACTTGTGTGTTCTTGATATTGAGGGGATTCGCTTGCAAAAGATGCCACCACATATGGGTAAATTATCGCAGCTCCAAAAGTTGAATTATTTCATGATTGGAAAGGAAAGTGGGAGTGGCATTCGAGAGTTGGGGGATCTTCGGCATCTGAGAGGATGTCTTGTTATTAGGAATCTTCAAAATGTTAAGGATGTAAGAGAAGCTTCAATAGCCAACATCAAAGGGAAAACGCATCTTAAGGAGTTGGGATTGGTTTGGAAGGGTGATACTGACGATCCACAGGGTGATTATGATAATCCAGAGCATGATGAAAGTGTACTGGAGCAATTGAAACCTCATAAAAATGTGGAAACTCTTACAATTAGTGGGTACGGGGGCGAAAAATTTCCAAACTGGAATGATGGAGGATCTCTTTTGTTAGGAGTAGTAACCTTGAAGCTTCATGGCTGTAGATACTGTCGTCGACTTCCACCACTTGGGCAGCTAGTGCACCTGAAACAACTCTTTATTAGAGATTTTCTGAATCTTGTAAAGATTGGTCCTGAGTTTTATGGTAGATGTACATCCATGAAGAAGCCATTTCAAAGCCTTAAAGTTTTAACGTTTGAAAAAATGCCCCTGTGGCAGGAATGGGAGATGTGTGGAAATGAAGAGGAAGTTTTCGATCTCCTTCAAGAGCTTTATATAATCGATTGTCCTGCATTCATAGAGTCTTTGCCTCAATACCTTCCTTCATTGATTAAGCTCCGGTTCCCGAAAAGTGAGAGACTTGTGGCTTCACTCCCGACAATTCCAGGGATTCTCAACACGAATTTGCAAGATCTGGAATTACACAATGGCCGGCTTAAAGTTACTAGTTCTCCGCTTGAAAAAATAGAGCTACTGGCGGGTTGTGGTTTCTTCAATACTTTACAAGAAGTTGGAATTTACAGCTGTGATTTCTTGAAGTGTTTCCCCTTAGACTCCTTCTCCGTCTTAAAGCATCTAGATATTGGGAGTTGTCCAACCTTTGAGACGATCATCGGAAACACTATATCTCTCATCTCCTTGGAAATTGGTTCTTGTCCGAATTTTGTGTCATTTCCCGAAGTGGGACTTCAATCTCCTAATTTGCAAAGACTAAAGTTAGACCATTGCTCAAATTTGAAATGGTTGCCAGAGTCCCTACTCTATTCCCTTGAGGAGTTGATGATTTGGTATTGCCCAAAACTTGAGTCGTTTCTCGAAGGAGGCTTGTCCTTAAAACTACACGAGCTTGAAATTGTTGGTTGCACTGAAATAAATGGACGCAATCAGTGGAATTTTGATTGCCTTCCCTCTCTTACCTACTTGAAGATAGGTAACTACGAACATGTGGAATCTTTCCCTGAGGAGTCACTACTCCCACCCACACTTACCTCTCTTAAAATCTTGGATTTTCCAAATCTAAAATCTCTCGAGTACAAGGGGATTCAGCATCTCACTTCTCTTCAGTGTTTGACTATTTGTAGTTGTAAAAAGCTCCAGTTGTTGCCAGAAGAGGGCCTCCCGTCCTCCCTCACCTGTCTTAGGGTATCGCATTTAGACAACTTAGAATCTCTTGTCAACAGCAAGATTCAACAACTCAGTAATCTCAAGAAGTTAACCATCAGATATTGTCGTAAGCTTAAATCTATGCCAGAAGAGGGGTTGCCTTCCACTATTACTTCTCTTAAAATATATGGGTTATATAATTTGGAATCTCTCAACTTCAAAGGATTTCAAAATCTCACTTCTCTTAAAGAACTGAAAATCGAGCTCTGCGATAAGCTCCAATCCTTGCCAGAAGAGGGCCTGCCCTCGTCCCTTTCTTCTCTGACTATCAGGTTTTGTCCTTTACTGAAGAAAAGGTACGAGCAGGAGAAGGGTGCAGGTTGGCCCAAGATTTCTCATATCTCCAATATAGATATTCGGAGGTGAAGGGTTTCTCATATCTCCAACATAGATATTTCGTAATATTAAATTGGAGTAATTGTATGGTTGAATTAATTTGATTGTGTTGGTGAATAAGATGTACTGGACTTGCCTATTGTTTAACTTATCCTAAGTCTTGGTATTGGTAAAATTATAAGACAATTAAAGTAAATGTTTCATGGAATATGAAACATTTACTTTGCTTTGTTATGATTAATATTTCATAAATAATTGATTGATTTGTTTATGTATTTATATAGAGAGAAGATGCTAATAAGAAGTTGTATGTCTTCATTCACATGATTCTAGCATATGATGAAGCATCGGAACAAGATTGGAATCAGCGAGTGAAGATATAAAATCCCAAATCCCTATTTTTAGGGCTTATTAATTATTATGTTGACATTATATGTTAACATTAATTGTTGGCAATATATGTTACATTTAATCCCAATCCATTGTTCAATTGCACCAAGACTTAGGAATTCGGTTGGAATCAATTCTCGATTCTCGAAAAAATTGTTGTCCAATGCTCATGTAGTCATCACAAGTCTAGAGAGCTTAATTATAAAATGTTACGCGAGCTTGAGTTCAAACTTTATTAAATTTAGTTGGATTGATTAATTTTGAATAAGGTATGTCTCAATTTTTATAATTAATTAAATCTAAAAAGTTAATCATGTTTAAATTCAAATTCAAATTCAAATTCAAATTTAATAACGTCCATGTACTGTTGGTGAGTAATTCTAACATTCATCTAAATTACGTGTGTTTCTGGACTATTATACAATTACAGGCTACTATGTCCAGAGAAGATATAAACAGCAGGCCTTAAGCCACAAAAGCATCCCTTAAGAGTATGCAAATGAAGAAGGTACAAACATTTTTAAGCACCGGATCGCTGTAGGAGAAACCGGTAACCAGCTATTTCACATGAATCTTGGAAACAGAGTGCCAAATAGCTGAATCATGTCTGCAATGCCCCGGAGAAGACTGCGTCTAGACATGAACAGACTATCTGAACTGAAATTCATATCCACCTTGAATGGCATTCAAATGCCTAGCAAATTCCAAATGATGTCAAAGAAGCAGCATACATCGTGAAGAACTCTTGATGCTCATGAACATCATTTGCGTATATGTACAGGCAAAGTCCTGTTAGCTCAAAGGGTTATCTTTAACAATTTCAGTGCAAAACTCGATGAAGGCAGTCTAACGCGATGAAACGATGAGTCTTGTCCTATAAATATAAAGAATACAACATTACAGACTAGTTCAAATGAAAACCTATCTATAACTCTTAAGCCCTCTCAAATATAACACCACAAATTATT
>JAOQMQ010000001.1:23866405-23882114 GCA_027563845.1 Erythroxylum subrotundum | reverse complement strand
AAATTCCAGACATATCTCCATTTAACAGTACTTTTTCTTCAGAAATCTCATCATTAATTATTTAAAAAACCTGAGAGTTGTATTGTTCTCTAAATAATCTACTTGATTAGGAGTCTAAGGTTGAGTGGTGCAAACAGAAAAGGAACAAATAGCTGACAAGTCTTCAAAATAACAACATAAAGTAGCAATGGAGGTACATTAGCAAGTCTTCTCTCTAGCTAAAAGTTTTTCTTTCAGACCACTAATTTGTCCTTCCAATCATTTATTAACTACAATTCATTTCCAGTCATGATGTCATGTTCTAAACCAGATTCTTCTAATGCAGAACAGTTCTTTAACAAGTAAGTTGTAAGGAAGTATACTTGGATAAAATATTTCCGCTACATTTACAAAAGTAGTAAATTCATGATCTATAAGTTACCTTTCTTTGGAATGTAGATGCATCATTCGCACCCTTTGGAGATTCACTGTAATAAATATTCAGTAAAGTGAAATTGAAAAGGTTATCAAAGTGAACTCAAACAAGAACTGCAGCTTCATGACATTTTATATTGCAGATTCTGACTTTCTCGTTAATTAACTGACAGGGGACCATAAGAGATAAACCGATGTTCATCTCTTCTTTCCAAATGGAACAGCAAGAATTGAACTTCAGTGTTGGCATTACTTGTACAATTACTGCAGCACAAGCTTTTTCTTTTGCATTGCTTCCCTCCTTAAACTAAACCCTCATGACTCAGTAATTTGAGCCCCAGACTTTGTGGCCTATATTTTTAAAGTTACTAGGTGTTCACTCTCCACACTATTTCCCTGCCTTCTACCCCAAAATACCAAGAAGCATAGTGCTCAATTTCAAGCCTTAGGATAATTTATCAAGTATGTAAGGATGCATCAAATTGCACCCAAGATGGAAACTAACGGGTTGTAATGGATATAATGAAATTATAAGCATAAAGTAAAAGGATATTTTAACCAGATAATTTGACACAGTTATGTTTCGAAGAACAATGCACTTCATGCTAAAAATTCGTGAAGGAGGCTTAGAATGTAACACAACCTCTGTAAAAAGAAAACCATAAAACAGGTACAACTTATATAACATATCTCTCTCTCCATTTAAGAAGAGCTTCTAAGAGAGGGCCAGGAGTATGTCGAGCAACCATAGCCAGCGAATCCAGAACCTGCTCGTAGGCAGGGTCTGATGGTCGAAGGTACTGACCATCCTGAAAGTTAAACAATAGTTTTGGTACCCAAGAAAAGTATAGGTCAGCCATTGGTAGAAGTTAGCATCTTGAATAGTAAAATGAAGCACGTCCGTCAAGAGAAAACGCAGAACACAAAAATAAACAAGAAAAGGTGAAACAATTGGTTACATTTCAAGCTTAAGAGCAACGAAAATACATGAGCTTGAGCAGTTTCAATTCTCCGCCGAGAAAGTGGGAGGAATCGTTACAGAAGCGCATCAACTATCAGTTTCGCAGCGCTTCCCGCCTTCATCTTCTTGGAATGATCAAGCCTATCCTCCTACCAGACCAAAAAAAAATCAAAATTAAAGAAAACCCCTTCCCAGGAACCCTAAAAGACTCAAGCAAGTTCACTAATTGGGAAAAAACCGCGAAATGGCAACATTGTGAATCAGAAAAGAGAAAGATAGTATCTTGATCGATTAATAAAAGATATGGTACAAATAACCTTAAAAAAATAAGAACAAAAACCTGAAGACAAAGAAACGAGGAGAATTAAGGCTTTGGAAAATGAAAGCTCGAGTTTTTAGCCATGGAGGTTTTGGTGTGGTGCGTGTAACAGAGGAAGGATCTAAGCAGTGAAGACACTGCTCTTGTTCTTCGTCTGTTGGAGTCGATTGCTCGATAAACTGCATGTCGTTTTGGTGGTGTAAGCCTGTAAACAAAACTAAAAAGATTTGCCATTTGGCTTTTTCCAAGTTGGTTTCTGTTCGTGAATTAAAAATGTTAAAAATATCCAATAATTTTATTTATTTAGAATATTAATTTTTTATATTTAAAAATTTGTAAATAATATCTTTAAAAAAGATTAAATTAAGAAAAATTAAATGAATTAATAAGATAAAAAGACTTATGGATATAATAAGTATCAGAATTATTTTAAAGATAAATTTATATTTTAAAACTCAAATCCCATAGTTAAAACTTAAATCACATATTTAAAATTATTTATAAATAATTTTATGATTTTAATTAAATATATTTTTAATTTTAAAATAAAAATAAGTCGAGACAATTAAAAGCCTAGTAGGACCCGAGCTCGTGACTTATAAACTTAAGTCAAAATTTGTAGGCTGAGTTCGGGTTTACAAAGTCCAGCCCATTCTGATCCTATATATAATTTCTAGATTCATTCGTGCGGCACATAGTTCATAGTGTCCGAATTAATTGTTACTCCAAAAACTTTTTATTCTCTTAACTTGCATCCTCAAGAACAAGATCATTTAATCAACACACAGTTCCAATCTTCTTCATCTTCATCCATGTTTCCAAATTTTCAAGAAAATAGCCACCGGAAGGCATCTCAAAGAGCACCAAAGTGAAAGTTGGTATGACAGTAACAAGAACACCTTTGTTGTACAAACCAAAAGATGAAGTTAATAATGGAGGTTCATTTCATGGATCTGTCTTCAACTTATCTTGCATGGTCGTTGGTTCTGGAGTCATAAGCTTACCTGCAACTATGAAGATCCTTGGTGTCGTTCCTGGTACTGTGTTAACTGAAAATTTATTTTTATTTTAACTTTAATATTAAATATATTCTAACTTATTTAATTTAATTAATAGCCGATTTAACTACTACTACTACTATTATTATTATTATTTTATTATTATTTTACATATATTATCTTTTTGTTATATAAAATAAGTAATAGTTTGTTAGATGTAAATCTTTATAATAAATTAATAATTAAAATTAAATTAACAGGTTTTCTTAAATAGTTATGCTGAAGTTCCTCACACAGTGACTTGGGGAATAAAAATAGCATCATTATATAATTTGGTATAGCCTGAAGAACTGTTTTCAATAATACTTCTTTACTCGACTTTGACAACTAGTTGACATTCCATGAATTGAGTCTTTTCCAAACTCGATCCTTCACATATCCAAAAACTTATTTCTTGTTACGACCAATAGCCATTGGAAGACCAAGATAACTGCCAAGATCATCCTGTTCCTGAACCTGCAATACTGAATGTATATCCGATCTCACCACCAAATTCGTATTAGGACTGAAATAAATCAAGGATTTGCTAAAATTAATCGCCTGTCCAGAAGCTTGCTCATATTCCGTCAATAATGTCTTAACAACTTGTGCTTCATTAATCTTAGCTTTAAAGAAAAGAACACTGTTGTCAACAAAGAATAAATGGGAAATTATAGGAGCATTTGTAACTGTCTTGGCACCATGAATAGCCCCTTGATTCTCCCTGGCTTGAATAAGTCTAGATAAAGCTTCGGCGCAAATAATAAACAGATAAGGACTCAAAGGATCGCCTTACCACAAACCTCTGCCTGGATATATCGGTCCAATAAAATTTCCTTGCTGAAGCACCTTAAAGGAAACCGAAGCTACACATTGATCAATCAATCCAATCCATCTATCATTGAACCCCATCTTCCGCATAACTGCTTTCAGAAAACACCAGTCGAGCCTATCACATGCTTTACTTATATCGATTTTTAGAGCCACGTAGCCAGTCTTGCCACTTCTTCTAGCTCTCAAATAATGCATTGCCTCAAAAGCTACAACCGAATTATCTTGAATATGTCTACCAGCAACAAAAGCAATTTGCGTTGGAGAAATTAATTTAGGCAAGACACATTTCAATCTATTGGCAAACATCTTAGCAATAATTTTGTAGAGGACTTGGCTCAAAGCAATCGGTCCAAGTTCAGTCATACATTACGGATTCTGCTTCTTTGGAATGAGAACAAGTATTGTTTCATTCAGAGACTGTTGAATAATTCATGACGTGGCACACTGTATACAAAACGTAGAGACTTCTCTAATAACATCCCAGTATCTCTGATAAAACCTAGGATTCAAGGCATCAATTCCTGGAGATTTATCCCACCCATACTAAATACTGTTGGTCTAACATCCTCACAAGTAAACAACTCATCAAGCATCAAATTATCCTCATCCGAAATACATTGCGGCACCCAATTAATAATACTATCAGGACCACAAGCTCGCAATGAATACAGGGTAACAAAATAATCAAATATTACCTGTTTAATCCTAGTCGACCAATTCTACCAATTACCATTCACATCTTTCAATTGATCAATTCTATTCCTGCGTTGTCGTTCCATAGCTTTCACATGGAAAAAGCGCGTATTACAGTTGCCATCCTTTAGCCACGTCTCTTTTGCCCTCTGCTTCCAAAATAATTTGCGTTGCTTTAACAACTCCGCCATCTGCTTTTTAGCCTGCAAAAACTCACGTCTATCTGCCTCAGTCCTTCTACCTCTCAATTTGGTCATACAATGCTGAGACGCATCCATTTGTTCTTTAAATTTACTCCTAAAATTCTGACCCCATTCATCCAAGAGTCGACTACATTATGTTAGCTTGGATAATAAATTAGTAGCTGCACTACCTCTCCACCAACTCTCCACCACCATACGACATTCAGGTTCCTTGGATCAATGATTCTCAAACTAGAAAAGACGCACTTGCTGCCTAGGCATGTAAATCTGAAATTGAAGCAATAAAGGGAGATGATCCGATGAAGAAAGGTCAGTTCAAGGAAAATTATTGCGCCAACTATCCGAAACTAAACACTGATCTAATTTAGCTTCAACATGGTCCTCCCATATCCTTCCATTATCCCACGTAAAAGGATACCCGTCTAAGTGCAAATCAGAAAGACCAACTTCCATTACTACATTCCGAAATCCATTAAGCAAGTTAGCTAGTTGTCGTAATCCCACTCTCTTTTCTGACTGAAAAAAGGATGTCATTTAAATCACCGATACAAACCCATGATAGATTTGAAATTGAAACCGATGATAAATGAATTAATTTCTCCCACGTCTCATCTCTCCTCATTCTATTCGCGTGCCCATAAAAACCAGTAACACGCCATGGGATGACTCCTTGTAACAAAACCTCCACATCAATAAATTGTCAAGAGGAACCCAACAAAAGAATACTATTAACGCCCTTCCACAACAAGGTTAACCCACCACTATGACCATTATTATCAACACGAAAGAATTCATCATAATCTAAAAGAGTCTTTATATCATTAATCTTAATAAAATTACACAAAGTTTCGACAAGGAAAATTAAATTTGGCCTTATTTCTCTAACTAGTTGCATTAAATTCTGAACTGCCGTAGAGTTGGCGAGCCCGCGACATTTCCAACTTAATAGACTCATTGATCTTGGCGGGTCTGGTTATGGCGTTTTTTGGAACCTGATTGGAATCAATCTGCACACCCATCTCAAGGTTTTCAGTAATCTCTTCTTCGTTGGCCGTCCGTTGTCACTTGTTAAAACAATAGTAAAGAGCAAACAAAAGCAATTTGGAGGAATCCGTATATATTTTATTAAACGTTCTTGACTATATATATAGCCTTACATAACAGAAATAACGTGCCGGATCTTTGAGATCAAAACAAATGTGATATCCCTATAAGATAGGGATTTATTTGACTAAGTACAAAACAACTAAACAAAATCCTAACAATTCCTCTCTTAAACTGAATACTGCAAGTAATCAGTTTATTTTAGACATTGAACAAACGCCCAGCAGTTTCCTTAACTTCATAAACACATCCAGCTTGAGTGGTTTAGTCATCACATCAGCCACCTGCTCCTGCGTAGCACAATGCACTAACTCCACAGAACCAACCTTTGTAAGCTCTCAAAGAAAATGAAAACGCACATCTATGTGCTTGCTACGTCCATGCATGACTGGATTTTTCGACAGCTTGATTGCAGAACTGTTGTTACGTTGAATAATAATTGTCTTGTTCTGATTAGAGTCCAGCTTCTTCAATACTCGTTTTAACCAAACTGCTTGACATGCACACGAGGCAACAGCTATGAATTCTGCCTCTATAGTAGATAGACTGACTACTGGCTGCTTCTTTGAGATCATGATACTGCTCCTGAACTTAACTAAAAAGCATAACCCGAAGTGCTCTTCCTATCCTCCAAGTCTCCAGCATAGTCACTGTCTGTATAAGCAATAAGATCATCATCTCCTCCCTTCTTATAGAAGATCCCAAACTCAGTTGTTCCTTTCAAATATCGCAACACCCTTTTAGCGACCTGCAAGTGAAACTGAGTACGATTTTCCATATACCTACTAATGAGACTCACAACGAACATCATATCCGGTCTTGTGGCTGTGAGGTACATAAGACTACCCACAATTTGCTTATAGTGAGTTTTATCCACTGCATCTCCTCCAACGTCCTTCATGAGTTTGAAACCAGGAATAATTGGATTGTGGACAAAGTTGCTTCTGTCCATCCCAAACTTTTGTATAGTACTTCCAACACATACTTCCTTTGGTTGATAAAGATGCCATCTGCTCTTTGTGAGACTTCCAAACCCAGAAAATATCTCATCTTGCCCTAGATCAATCGTGTCAAATTCAAGCTTTATGGAGTCTTTAAAACTTGCAATCATATACTCATCATTTCTAGTAAAAATCAGATCATCAACATGCAAACTCACTATCAATACTTTGTCATCCTTCTTTATCTTGATGAACAAAGTATGTTCATAGTCACACTTCTCAAAACCTTCCTTCAAAAAATAAGTTTCGATACTATTGTATAGGGCCCGCGGTGCTTGCTTAAGTCCGTAGAGTGCCTTCTTCAACTTGTAGACCTTATGTTCTGCTCCCTTTCGCACATACCCACTTGGCTGCTCCACAAAGACATTTTCATGTAACTCACCATGCAAAAATGCTAACTTTACGTCGAGCTGGTATATCGGCCATCCTTTTTGAGCTGCAAGAGCTATCACCAATCGAATAGTTTCCATACGAGCCACTGGTGCAAACACTTCTGTATAATCGACTCCGTATTGTTGTGCATACCCCTTCACTACCAGCCGAGCTTTGTATTTATTTATGGCACCATTTTCATCAAATTTAGTCTTATAAACCCATTTTACTCCAATTTTCTTCCCTTCTGCAGGCAAGTCCATCAATTCCCAAGTGTCATTTCTTTCTATTGCTTCTATCTCCGCATCCATAGGTAGTCTCCAATTCTCATCTTTTACTGCATCCTCAAACTGAATAGGATCAGTAACAATGGCTGTAAACATGATCATATTAACTTCCTCTTCAGAGAGCCCTTCCCCTGCTTCTTAGTCCTTCATCCACACTGGTGGCACTCTAATCATATGAGTAGAGTGTAGAGTCCACTAACAAGAATTGGGCTTGAGTCAACCATTGTCCAAATAACGAGAACTAGTTGTTTGGATGGTTGACCCTTACCACTTATAAGCCCTTTAATATTTTAATGTCTAGGCAATATGGGACACTCTAACACTTCCCCTCAAGTGCAACTGGGGCTGGACATCCAGTTGTCACTTGAAATATACGCAGCAGTAACCGGACTGGACCGCTGGGACTGGACATCCAGATGGACAATCGGGAAATTAATAATCCGGACCAAACCTGCTCTGATACCATGTTAAATTTTTAATATGGGTAGAGTGTAGAGCCCACTAACAAGAATTGGGCTTGGGTCAACCATTATCCAAATAACTAGAACTAGTTGTTTGGATGGTTGACCCTTACCACTTATAAGCCCTTTAATATTTTAATGTCTAGGCAATATGGGACACTCTAACAATATCTTCAGGCATAGTATCAGAGGACAACAAAGTTCCCTCTGTGTCGTCATCAACTGATTCTGATTCATTGTCTTCTGCAGTTTCAACATCAGAAACTTCTTCCTCTTCACCCCATTCCAAATCGCACACGACATGCTCTTCATACCTTTTATCCCATTTCCAATTCCTGTCTTCTTCAAACACTACATCTCTGCTTATAATGATCCTTTGGGATAGTGGATCATAAAGTCTGTAAGCCTTTGATTCCTCACTGACTTCCAACAAAACACAACACAAACTCTTATCATCTAGCTTGGTTCGAGTATTGTCTGGTACATGAACATGAGAAATACAACCACAAACTCAGAAATACTCAACTGATGGTTTGATCCCACTCCATGCTTCCTCTGGCGTCATATTTCTTACTGCCAATGTGGGGCTCCGATTCAAGATATGCGTTGTCCAGTTGACTACTTCAGGCCAAAAGGTCTTTGGAATTTTCTTCTTCGAGAGCATGCTTCGAACCATATTCATAATGGTTCTATTTTTTTGCTCCGCGACTCCGTTCTGCTGTGGCGTGTAAGCAGCTGTCAATTGTCTCTTGATACCATGTTCATCACAAAAATTAGTGAATTCTTGTGATGTAAACTCTGCTCCTCGATCTGTCCTGAAGATTTGAATAAAAGCTTTTGTCTCCTTTTCAACAAGAGTCTTGAATCTTTTGAAGACAACAAATGCTTCTGATTTTTCTATCAAAAATAAACCCACAACTTTTACTAAAATCATCAGTAAAAGTGAGAAAGTACCTCTTTTTGCTATTAGAGATAGGTTTGATTGGTCCACACATATATCAGCATGGACTAACTCCAGAGTTGGAGAAGCTCTCCAACTGCTCTTCTTTGGTAACGAATCTCGTTTTTATTTTCCAACCAAGCAATCCTTGCATAGCTTTAACCATGCACCATCCTGTTCTGCTGAAGAGTCTTCAGGCCTTTAAAGCTTAGGTGTCCATATCGACAGTGCCAAAGCTGCACCATATTTTCTGCAATTGTGTTGAAACATGCATATGGTATAGGACGTGATACAACATGCAAAATAAACATCCGATTTGTAGTCATCATTGTGTTCATAATAAAGCCTTTTTCAGGGTGATACACCTTACATTTGTCACCTTGAATCAAAATGGCAAGGCCCTTTTCCTGTAGCTGCCCAATACTCAACAGATTGTTTATCAGCTATGGTACAAAGAACACGCCTGTGATGATGTGTGGCATGCCATTCATCTGCAGCCATACATTGCATTTTCATGCCACAATCAAGCTGGAATTGTTGCCTAGCTTCATATAATCTCGAAAGCATCCATTAAAATCAAAGAAATATTCCTTCTTTTTACACATATGATTGCTGCATCCCGAGTCAAGAAACCAAGTGTCATCAGAGCTGGCAGTGTCATCAGCAGCATCTCATCATTGATCTCTGAATAGTTGGCCTCCTTTTTGGTTGGACATTCCCATTGAAAGTGCCCAAGCTTGTGACAATTATAGCATTCCACCATAGTTTTGTCAAAACGTTGTCCGCTTCTGCCACGACCTCCTCTGCCTCTACCACGTTCTCTTCCTCTGAATTGATCCCCATGAGAAATCTGTAACGCATGTTCGTCTTCCACATGACAACTCATATGTTGTTCATGCACCAGTAGACTACTTTGTAGCTCATCAATGGTTAGTGTGCTTGTATCCTTAAACTCTTATATGGAGCACACAACATAATCAAATTTTGGGGTTAGAGATTGCAAAATCTTCTCAACAACTGCAACATCTCCTTTGTTCTCACCATTTGCTTTCATCTTGTTAGCAATGGTAAGGGTTCGAGCAAAGTACTCATTCACGGTTTCCCCTGTCTTAATGTGAAGAACTTCAAACTCTTTGCGAAGAGATTGCAAATGTGTATGCTTGACTCGTGTCGTGCCTTGATATTTTTGCTTCATAGAATCCCATATGTCTTTTGTCGTATCCTTGTTGAGAATTGTTTCCAGAACTGTGCGATCTAATGCTTGAAATAGATAATTCTTGGCTTTCAAATCCTTCAGCTTTTGATCTTTAATGTCCTTCTTCTGCCCTGCTGTCATAGTCATACCCTCTGCTGCTGCATAAATCCCATCTGCCACCAAGCCCCAGTACTCTTTCGATCGCAAAAGTTCTCCATGAGCATCGCCCAATGATCATAGTGTCAATCAAACTTTGGTACTGCTGGTTGGACAAAGGAACTCTCTGTTGACATGGTTACAAATAACTCGTAGAAGACTACTACTTCTAGTTATCACAAACCTCGTGAGGAGGCTCTGGTGCCAAATGTTAAAACAATAGTAAAGAGCAAACGAAAGCAATTTGGAGGAATTCGTATATATTTTATTAAACGTTCTTGACTATATATATAGCCTTACATAACAGAAATAATGTGCCTGATCTCTGAGATCAAAACAAACGTGATGTCCCTATAAGATAGGGATTTATTTGACTAAGTACAAAACAACTGAACAAAATCCTAACATCACTTTGGATCAATAACAATAACACCTCCAGTATGACACCACTTCCTTCCCTTTTGAATTTCCTACAATTCCACCCATAACCTCCCCCCTATCCCCTCTTTGATTCGCTCCTGGCTCTAAATTATTGCCCCAAGATGCTCCAGCCTGCACACCTCCCAATGTGGGATTACCAATGCCACCTCGTCTTCGATCTAGAGTCTGATCACCATCTCCGTTTAAGTTACCAGTACCATAGAACTCTTTATCCCTAAGTAATCTGGACCTTATATTCATTTGAGTTTTTCGTGTGGAAGCTCTAAGATGCGGTCCATACTTCCTCTGCACCACCACTTCATTATTCAGAACTGGTACTGGACAAAACTTCTCCCCGTGCCCAACAATTCCACAGATAAAGTAAAATCCTGGAATTCTCTCATATACCAATGAAACCAAAAACCTATCTGAATCGTCTTCCATCCGCAACTTCAATGAGGTCCGAATTAGTTTTTCAATAGACCACTTCACTCGCATCTTGAAATAAGTCTGATTCTTATTGATAAAATTCTTAGGGTCACCTTTAACAAACACCCCCAGTTGGTTACCCAATTTTTCGAGGACATAATCCGATCGATAACCAGGACGCAGTCCATATAATTGTACCCATAAGAATACATGAGAAATTGGCACTTCTAAAGGATGTGAATAGCCTTCCATCTTCTCCAAAATAGGATTTGGTAATTCAAAATCTAGGGCCACATGTCAAGTACTCTGTTCAGATCAATTTCATGGTAAAATTGGAAAGTATAAACACCACCTCCAACTCCTTGATTAACATCCCCATAACTGGACACATTAAAGGCGCCAACGTTTGTTTCATGGCCATGAAATTAACCGGCCTTGTCGTTAAGAAATGACCAACCAAGCAGAGTATTGGATTCAACGGTTCTTCGTGACTCAACTCATCTGCCTTGAAAATTACTGCTTCTTCCTCACCCTCATCTACAAACAAATTAGCCATATCGAGTGAGATGTTATCAACCGCCATGATCGAATCGCAAAAGATCAATAGAATTACACAAAGATACCAAAAAAAAAAGCTTACGACTAGGGCAAGACAAAAACCTTCTCACGCGAGAAGACCGGTAAGTAAATTAAGACAAATTAAATGCATTAATAAGGTAAAAAGACATCTATATAATAAGTATCTGATTTATTTTAAGATGAATTTACATTTTAAAACTCAAATCTCATATTTAAAATTCAAATCATATATTTAAAATTATTTATAAACAATTGTATGATTTTATTTAAATATATTTTTAATTTTTAAATAAAAATAGGTCAAGACAATTAAAGCTAATAAGACTCAAGCTCGTGACCTATATCTTAAACTTGAGTCAAAATTTATAGACTGAGTTCGGGCTTAGTGTGGCTCATTCCAACCCATTCTAATCTCTATATATAATTTCTAGATTCATTCGTGCGGCGCTTAGTACATAGTGTCTAGATTAATTGTCACTCCAAAACTTTTTCTTCTCTTAACTTGCATCTCCAAGAACAAGATCATTCAATCAATGCACAGTTCCGATCTTTAATTCAAGTCAAACACATCTCAAAGCACCTTCATCTTCATCCAGGTTTCCAAATTTCTAAGAAAATGGCCACTGAGCACTTGGAAAGCATCTCAGAGAGCACCAAAGTGAAAGTTGGTATGAAAGTAACAAGAACACCTTTATTATACAAACCTAAAGATGAAGTTAATAATGGAGGTTCATTTCATGGATCTGTCTTCAACTTATCTTGCACAATCGTTGGTTCTAGAGTCATGAGCTTACCTTCAACTATGGAGATCCTTGGTGTGGCTCTTGGTATTGTGTTGATTATAGTTGCTGCATGATTTACAGAGGCATCCATTGATATGCTCTTCAGGTTTAGCAAGCCAGGCTCGTTGTTCTCTTACGAATAACTCATGTCTCAGATTTTTGGAACCACCGGTAGGAATAGGATCATGGTTCAGGCTATTGTTGTTATAAACAACATCGGTGGGCTCATCGTGTACTTGATCATAATCGGTGTAACTAAAAGATCCCTTAACCTTTCTGAGATTTCATTTCCTTGGACTTATCTACTGACACTTAGTTTTTTTTTTTTTTACTTTAACCATCACAACGGGACGTTGGTAAATATATTATAGATTTTATTTTTCAAGATGTAAATATTTTTATTTTTATTTTTATTTTAACTGAAAATTTTAGTAAATTGTTATAAATAATTATATATGCAAGATTTTCTTGTAGTTTTTTAATTTTTAAGCTCAAAATTTATTTAAATCTGTGCAAAAAGCAAAAAAAAATTATAATAATTTTATTAAATTTAAAGTTCATTAAATGCACTAATAAAACAAGTGTATAATCATGTTAACATATCGTTTTTAGTAAAATTCAACTAATTTAATTAAATTCTTTTTAAAGTTGTTTTAATTGAATTTTAATTCACAATTTATCAGAATAAATTATGGATAAATTTATATAAACAAAAATAATATGAAAAGATATTTATTTTATTTTTATTTTAACTGAAAATTCAGAAAGCTAGTTGAGTTTTGAATTAGTTTATAAAATTTTGGAACGTCTTCTACAAAATTTGTAATATACAGATTTTTCTGTAATTATTTATTGTTTATGTTAAAAATTGATATGTTTAAAAACTTATATAAATATATGAAAAAATTTGAAAATTTATTTATAATATTTTTATTGAATTTAAGGTTCAGTATATGTTTAAGTCAAAATAATAAAATTTATTTAAATATGTGCCAATCACCTAAAATTTATTTATAATAATTTTATTAAATTTAAGATTGAATAAATGTGGATGTTATAATAATAAATTGTTTTTTATTAAACTTTATTTTGTTTAATTAGATTGCTATCCAGTTATTTTAATTAAATTTTAAATTTCAATTAATTAATAAATTTTTAGTAAAAAATTATAACATTTTGCTAAATATAATAGTTAAGTAATCTCATTTATACTTAAATAATTAATTATTCTCAAATTATTATATGATTAGCCGATTTTCAAAATTGTTTGATATTCTTCCTTTCTTGGATCTTTGGAACATTTGCGGTATAAATAATCTTCCCAAAATGCGAGGAGCTGTCCGAACAAAAATAAATCATCTATTTTTATTTTTCTGCCTATCATATTTTATTAGCATTTATTTATTCAATAATTGGAATTCATAAAAATTAAATAAATGGATGTTCGTAAAGTGAAATAAATACAGAATGACAGAAACAAGTAATTTAAATCATTGTCCTAACATCACTTGCTTTATATACAGTTGTATACATAACGATTAAATTTTCAATCAATGATCAAAATATAATCTAAATTAAATTAAATTGATTTAACTTGTATATGTCAAATTGGATCTCACTACCTTTGTCTTAAAGTGGAGAGGAAATAATTTTCCTTTTAAAGGCTTTAATGTATATTAACATTTGAATTAAAAGCATTTCGAAAATTTGATTTACTATCGTCAAATTTAAGACCTATCTTTTGTGAAAAGCTCGGCCACTATGCAAGAAGTTGTCCTAAAAAATCCATTCAATAGGCATTATCTCTGTTGTGAAAGCAACTGTTGTGAAATTCAAATTTTAATTTTAGTATTAAATATATTATAATTTATTTAATTTAATTAATAGTCAATTTAACTATTATTATTACTATTGTTATTATTATTATTATTATTATTATTATTATTATTATTATCATCTTTTTGTTACAAAAATAAATAATAGTTTGTTAGATGTAATTTTTTAAGATAAATTAATAATTAAAATTAAATTAACGTGTTTTTAAACAATTATTAAAATCTATTGACATTAGTTTAACTAATACTTCATAATATTTAAAAGCTACAATTAATTGAATTTAAAATTTAAACTCTAGTTTAAATTTAATTAATATAAATATTTATTTTATTTTTAATTATATTAAAATCAATCAAACTTAATTAAATTTTAAACTTCAATTGGAATAATTTAGTGTATATATTCAAATAAAATTAATAAATCAAATTCAAACCAACACTTAGACTTAACAAAATTTAAGTTTGAATTGGACTAGTTTAGTGTGTATATATATGCAAGTAAAATAAATAAATCAAATTCAAACCATCTTTTTCCAACCTTATCAGCCGTTGGAATTCCGTTTGAGAACCTTTATCATATGGCACTCAATCTCGATGTTCATTGTTCTAAATCTGATAACGATGCTTCTGACTTGTTCCTACTATTTGACATGCTCAAGTGTTCGTTAGTAATTTAGTTTGTCCCAACTATCTCACTCCACAGTTCTTGCGGACTCTTGGTAAAGGCCAAACATGCCAACTTTATTAAGTATATAATACTAATGCCAAACGAGACGAATGAACACGAAAATTTCATCCCGTCGTTCAAATAATCTGACGGTTTAATTTTTTTGTCGTTATTTCATCTGTGAATTATACTTGTTAATTATAAATTAATAAACTCAGTGCGGAAAAAAATGAGTCAATCACAAAGAAAATAAAGTGTATTATTAAATTATTTGTCAACCTTGAAACTATATAATTATACGTACTCAAATTTAGATGAAAAGTATAAGTCGAATATATTTTTTGAATTGAATAACCGTATCGAAATATGAGAATATTTTAAGATGTTTTTAAAAATAAATTAGAACTCACAAGTGAATTTATCCAAATTAGTTTACTCTTATATTAAAAAATAAAATGTTCTAAACGTTCTTAAAATTTATTGCTTCCATTATACCATTTATACATCACAATCTCAACAGAGTGGCGCAGCGCAGCTGAAGCGTGCCATACACAGTGGCTTCCTTTATCGACATTTCTGTCTCCTTTTGCGTTTTTTTCTTCTCCCCTTTGCCGTTTTGATTCTTTCCCTATGTTTGCTTCAAATAGTACTAGCGAGACAAGCTTAGCATGAGTTAACCGGGACATGATCTTCTGTTCCATTTTTGTGTATCAACTTTGTCGCATTTGATCTCATCCATTTATTTTTAACCGGGACATGATCTTCTGTTTCATTTTTGTGTATCAACTTTGTTGCATTTGATTTCATCCATTTATTTATATGGGACTCATAAAAATAAATAGTTGAAATCAAATGTGACATAATTGGTACACAAAAATTAGGATAGAGGATCTGAGGGCGAGTTAACCAAGTTTTGGACTTTGTGTTAAACTGCTTTTTTAAATTTAGCTTTAGGCCTATCTCAAGAACTGTCCGATCTGATCCAATACAAAGTTAGAAAATTTTACATAAAATAATATT
>JAOQMQ010000001.1:23837995-23857864 GCA_027563845.1 Erythroxylum subrotundum | reverse complement strand
GGCTTGATGAATTGACCAGTCGGCCTACGGGTCGTCATGACTAAGTCCGGGCCCAGATGCGGCCGACCCGACCACCTTCCTTTATTGACGACACTCAAGGTTAGGGGATGTGAGAGGCTTGTGGCTTCTCCCAAGAGTTCCAAGGATTCTCGAAATGGTTTTGGGAGATTTGACTTTACGCGATGGCTATCGACTTTCAGCTTCTAGTCCTCTGCTTGAAAGAATAGAGCAACTGGGTTGTTGTGGTTTGTTCAATACTTTACAAGAAGTTACAATTCAGCAGCGTGATTTCTTGAAATGTTTCCCCTTAGTCATTCTTCAACTTAAAGCATCAACATATTGTGAATTGTCTAAACTTTGAGACGATCAATGGAAATAAAGGTGTATGAGTATTGACGATTATTGGTAGCAGAACATCTGGTCTTTGACCCTGTCAATTGTGGATATACCAGAATCTGCTTTAGTTTATCAACTTAGCTGTTTAGATTTTTATACTGATTATTCTCCTTAATATTAGGATTTTCACTTTCCTTGCTGACCAAACATTGTCCAAATTTAGTATCACTTCCTAAAGTGCGACAAAAGACTCCCAATATGCAAATACTTAAGAGGATTGCTCAAATCTGTAATGGTTCCCAGAGTCTACGCACTCCCTACTCTATTCCCTTGAGGAGTTGTTCATTGAGAATTGCCCGAAGCTTGAGTCATTTCTTGAAGGAGGTTTGCCCTGAAAACTACAATTGCGTAAAATTGTTGGTTGCACTAAACTTATAAATGGACGCAATCAGTGGAAATTGTATTGTCTCTCCTCTCTTTTGCACTCCGAAATAGGTGACTACGGAAATGCTTAATGCTTTCCTGAGGAATCACTACTCTCACCCACACTTACCTCTCTTCTAATATGAGATTTTTCAAATCTAAAATCTCTGAAGTACAAGGGGTTTCAGCACTTCACTTCTTTTCAAAGATTGTTCATAGGAAGATGTTCAGAGCTCTAATTGTTGCCAGAAGAGGGGCTCCCCTCCTCCCTCACCTCCCTATGTATACGGGATTTACAAAACTTAGGGTATGTTGCCAACAGAAAGATTCAACAACTTACTAATCTCAAGCAATTATGGATCAACAAGTATCCTAAGCTGAAATCTGTGCCCGAAGGGGAGCTACCTTCTACTATTCCCTCTCTTACAATATGATATTTTGCTGATTTAGAACCTCTCAACTGCAAATGACTTCAAAATCTTACTTCTCATAAACAACTGAACATCCATAACTGTCCTAAGCTCGGGTCCTTTCCAGAAGAGGGCCTGTCCTCCTCCCTTTCTTCTCTCTTAATCAATCAATTCTTGTGCAATAGATTAATTTGGTTGGATGGCTTTGTTGTTGCCATTTGCACTCTCTGTTCACGTAAATGCTTAATTTTATTGACTTTAAATTTAGTTTTTCTTAAATGCAAAGGTTAAAAATTCATAAGCCCGCTTAGTTATTAAAAATCGATTAGTTTATTAAATCATTAGATAATTTTTGTAAATTAATTAATTTTTATAAATTAAAATTAATGAATTAATTTTTATTTAATTTTTAATTAAGCTTCAAATTCTTCGATATATCATAAAAGTCTTCTTCAATTATATTTCAAATTCTTCAATTTTATTTATCTTTAACTAATTTTATAACTGTTTAATATCGATCGAACTTTTAAACTTTAAATCTCTTAATAGTCTTATTTTTAAAATTTTATTAATAATAATAACAAGTGGGTGGGCTCTAAATTTGGGCTCAAGTCTGAATTTGTCTATTTGAATTAAGTTTGAGTTTAAACTTTATTAAACTTATTTTGATTTGTTAATTTTAAATTTAGTTTGTCTCAATTTTTATAATTAATTAAATTTAAAATTTTAATTATGTTTGAACTCAAATTCAATCACAATATAATAAATATCATTTTGAATTTAAATGTAATCATTAAATATATTTTATAATTTATTTAACTCGATTAATAGTGAATTTAAGTATTAAATTAATAGATTATATTATTATTATTATTGTGTATATATTATTTTTATTACATATTAAATAAAGATTAACTAATATTCATAATATTTAGAAATTAGAAGTGGTAGTTAAATTAATTGAATTTAAATTTTAAATTTAACTAATATAAATCAATTATTTTATTTATTTATTTTATATTAATTTAAATGTGAACTGGTCTAGTTTAATGTGTAAGTAAATTGATCAAATGTATGATTCATGAAGCTCATCTTCTTTACTCTGCTATTTCATTTCCCTGAAACACATGGCAGCCGGAAAAGAGAAGGAAGTGGAGACGAGAGACGAGCTGGCGGAGTCACTCAACGATCTCTTCACTAGCGTCTCCACCATGGTCAAAAGCGAGCTTCAGGTATTCCTCCGACAACACTCTTCTGAGAACTGTACTATTATGCCCTTTTTGCTTACAGATTGATTTGTGATTTTCTAGGGCACAAGCAATGTATTGGATCTTTTGGAGAAGATGAATCTGAGAGTGAAGGAAGAGTACGAAGGGTTCGGGGACGTCGCGTCGGGGCTGAGGGTTTTCGTGGAGCAATTGAAGACTAAAACCCAAGGGTATGACGAATACGTCCAGCAAATTGAATCGATTGAGCAGCAAGTCACTGAATTCGAGGCTGTGATTTCAGTTCTTGATCGGTACGTCTCTATGTTGGAATCCAAAGTTCAGTCTGGCCTCCAGCACCATCACCATCAACATCACCACTCTGTATAAGATCAATCCCAATTAGGTGAACCGACGACTTCAATTCCAATTAAATATTTGTTTTTTTATATGTATGCTCCATTGGTGGTGTAAATTTAAGAATTTGGGAACAGTATGGTTCTGTCGGAGTATTCCCAATGTTTCAGTAACAATCTGAAGATTACTCCGATTATGAAATACTACACTTTTAGGGTTTCTTTTATGCAGAAAGGAGTTCCATTATTGTTTGTAAAACAATTTCAACTCTGGTTAAAACTACCAAATTCAATTCTGAGATTCAGCTTTTTATCTCAACTTGTTAAAACCCAAATGAAGCTTCTCTGAAAGAAATCGGGGGCAGAAAGCATTCAACTTTATTACAAATCGTTAAGCAGAATCAATGGAGTCGGCCTGTTGTTAACATCCATGTACTGTTGGTGAGTAATTCTAACATTCATTTAATTATGTGTTTTTCTGGACTATTACACAATTACAGGCTATTTAGCATAAATTCTTATATATGTCCAGAGAAGATATACACAGCAGGCCTTAAGCCACAAAAGCTTCCCCTAAGAGTATGCAAGTGAAGGTACAAACAATTTTAAGTACTGAATCGCTGTATGAGAACAGCTACTCTGGAAAATCTCAGAGCACCCCCCTTTCCTGAGTGGCACTATGTAGGGGTGTTTGAGAAACCGGTAACCAGCTATTTCACATGAATCTTGGAAACAGAAGGCCAATAAGCTGAATCATAGCTTCACTGCCCCGGAGAAGATTGTCTCTAGACATGAACGGACCCTCTGAACTGAAACTCATATCCACCTTGAATGGCATTCAAACGTATTGTAAATTCCAAATGATGTCAAAGCAGCAGCATACATCTTGAAGAACTCTTGATGCTCATGAACATCGTTTGCGAATATGTACAGCCCAACTAGGGCTCTCTAGGTAGCTGGAACTCAAGTCACAGTTTTTCATACTCCGATTGGACTAAGAGAGAAACACTTGTACAAGAGCATAGGGTATGCAAGGGTTACTAGAGTGGAAGCTCCTGCATATAATCAGTTAAAGAAGTAGGGTGACTCCAACACATCCCTTAAGTCGAAATCTCCCCGATCAGGCAATGGAGGGAAAGATAACGTGGGGAAAGACTGCTCAAAGCTCTCCAACAACTGCAGAGAGTAAAAATAGTGGACTGATGACTTTCATGAAACAAAAGAGGGAGGAATAATGCCTTAGATTAGAACTTGCAGACCTTTTGAACAGAAGAAACCTAAAGATGTAACACTTCAATCCTAGTTTACTATCCTAATGTAACACTCCAATGTAAAAGCAGCTTTGAACAAAAACAGCAATCAAAGGGCTCTATCATTTACTGTATGTAAACCAAACTTACATTCTCCAGAATTCGCGTTTCGTAGAGTTCAACAAACTTTTCTCTAAGTATCCTGTTCATTTCATCCACATCACATGCATGTGTCCAATATGAATCATGAACTCCTGCAATCATATCCCATGACACCATAACTTCAATAATGAAGCAAGGGTAATTACTAATTGCATACCGACAAAGAGAAAACAGCTGAAACGAACCTGCAAAGTTTAAGCCTGCCGATTTGCAGGCCACTGCAGTCATCATCATATGAGAACCATCAAGGGAATGAACAAAATTTGGTGGGAAAGCTGTCCTCTGTCGCTTGACCATGACCTGCATCAATAAAATCAGTAAATTCGACATTGTTGAAGATCAATATTGATGAAAACCAACTGAAAGCTTAACAATGTCACACTGAAGAAATGATTTCAATATTGATACCCTATCTTGCTAAATAAGAGTTGTCTTTATAACAATTCCATACGTAGAAAGTTTCCAATTGGCCCAAATCCTTCCAATTGGAACTCAACCAAGAAAAACCGTGGTGCACCTAGATCAAGGCCTAGCATTACTCGGTTCACTAGAAGCTGTAAAAACGTAGCTACCCTAATTTCTAGAAACAAATTGATAAATCTACTAATTCTTGTGTAAAATTAGATACTAAATTTTGACTACCACAAGTGCGTACCCAAGCATTATAACAAAAAATTGCTTTTAGGCCCCACGTTCTTCACATTCGACAAACTAGGCATTGCTTACAGCCAAATTTAAAGGATAACTCCGTAAAGAAACCAAAGTAAAAAATAGGTACACTACCTTATCAGTTTCTCGTTGCAGTGTCAAAACCTGCAGAGAAGTTTTAATCTGCAAGAAATAGTGCAAATAAGTTATATTACTTGAGATGGACCCTCAGACAGCATCAATAACCAAGTCTGATCTCTATATGTTTTACAAAGCTAACCAGGTGCTTTCCTAATTTGCGGTAAGGCTGCACAACTGGAAGTCCAAGCGGAGTTTTCCACCTCACCGGCTCATTTTCAGAAGCAATAATCTGGCAATGTCCCAAATAATCTAGCCATCAGTAATATGAATGCCAAGCAATGTAATCAGGAATGTCAAACTCCTTAGCTACTAAGCATGAAAAGGATAAAAGAAAATATAAACTAAACGACCGATACACACCTTGGCACATTCCCCAAGCCAGTTCATGATGCTTCGAGCAGCTTCAAACATCTCGCCCAAGGCTGTCAAGGTAACCTGCTCAACCAATTAAACACTAATAACTAAAAGCAAGCACACCTGATCCCCTGACATAAACGAGAATAAAACCTACCTTTGCAGCATAGCAAGAGGCAGCAAAAATATCTGATTCATCAGCAAAGGCACCACGTTCTTTTAACCTTCTCTTGATTTGGTCTCTCGCACCAATGTAAGTGACACCGTATACAGATGTCATTACTGTCTGTTTAACCAATTTCCGATCCACCTACAATGTGCCAAGAGACAAATGTCAACTATTTATTGGAGCTTGAAGGAATAATCAATTTCTACCAGGGAAAGGTATGATGACAAGCACATAAATGGGGCATCTACTAAAATTCTTCACTAGCACAAAAAATGGCACATATTATATGCACAATATTCAAGTACACTAAATAAATATGACCAAGAAGAAGAATTGTAGCAGAAAATGTAATGATCAGGAATAAACTTAGAAAAAATGAAACCTGATTAACCAACATCCTCGCTCGAAGTGCGTCAGGGAAAACTGCAGGATCTTTCTCAGCGTCTCTCCGCATGATATCAAGTACTCTGCAATGAAGTACAATATTCAACAAATTTTCTAGAAAAAGTCAAAGCTAATGGACATAAAGATAATGTAAGCAACATAGCTTAAAAATAACTGCATATATTTATAGGCTAAGACCATTCTTGCTTGATATACAAGACAATCTAAACAACAATACACAGTATTCTACTTGCAGTGACACCATAGAATTTTGGTCTATAGATGTGAATGTCACTATAAGCTTTGACTCAATAATATATCCTGATGTTAGAAAAAGCTTCCCCTGTAGGTTCAAGGTTTTACTCGAGTAATCATGAGTAACCATCTTACCTAGCAGCTATTCCCGAGTAGACATCAGCAGGCTTCTCTCCTGCAACAAGATTAACGGCTGCAGCTCCCAACTGAAAAAGAGTTCAATCTTATAAGAACCTAGTCATTTAAAAAGCAACCCCAGTTCTTTCCTGAGGGGCCAAAACAAAATGTTGAGAACAATATGCTTTACGGTGATAGCTTGAATTCAAGATAGTATCAGAATGTTACAAAAAGCCAAATCGGTAAGATAGATTGAACGTCTGATTTTGTGATTTGATTTCCAGATAATGCCAGTACCTTGTCTCTACCAAGAGCAGCATAGTGTTGTAGGCCATTGCACGAACCATCCTACAGAAACCACAGTGAAAGAGAAGTAAAACCAGAGCAGGTTTTGAATCAAAACAAAAGGAAAAGGTAGGTGTCATATTAGTCAGCAAGCTGACAGACCCATAGAGTGATATATAACATAAAGTGACAGAGAAGGTGGAAGGGATTACTAGTATTCAGCGGTACAAAAACAAAACTAACCTAAATACAAGGAAATTGCAAGTATAAATAACAATCAATCTCGTAAAATAACAACTTTCAAAAAGAAACAGCAAGGAGAAAAAAAAGCAAGCACACTGGCCGCAGCATTTCTGAAAGATGAAACCTTGACATAGATTTTTACCCATCTACGTAAAGGTTTTAAAGCTTTTCAGCAGTCTTCAAGATATCTCCATATCAAGTATATCAGGATACAAAGGAATAGCTCCAGTCCTAATCCTCTAGAAACCCCCTCACCGTACCTAGACTAGTTATATCTGAACTGATAATGATCTAATGGACAAATTGAAAACCAAAATAAGGCTTTCCAGAAAAGGAAGTAGAGAAAAGCCTTGCACAACCAAATAGTTGCATCCTTTTGTTGGTGTTCGTGCATATAGAATCATGATTCTTCTCTTTCACTCATCATCCTACACCAAGAACCCCATACCACCTCCACATGGTGAAAAGACAATCCGAACTAGCTGGGTGCCACAGCTCTTTCCATCAAAAGATGTCCACAAAGACTTCATAAAAGCAAAATCCAACCAGTTATGTAGGATGGTCAGAATACTTGTTCTTGATATAAACAAACAGATCACTAACTCTAGAATAATAGGTTTAAAATTCACTCTTAGAGTTTGTAAGAAGACTTGGGAAGCACGCTTAAATCTAAGATCACTCTTGGAAAGAAATTCAGTTCTTGGTATGATGAAACAGATCACAAGCTTCAGGGAAACTTAGAATAAAGAACAAAAGTTGAGTTTATGAATTGCACCTAGTGTTTCAGAAAAACAAACTATACACTAATAGGTTCCTAAGAGTCACTTTCAGGGTTTAGAAATCAGTCAACTAAGTCCTAGAATCACTCTTCGAAAGAAAATATCACAGCTCCAAACTAAAAATTCAGGAATTCTTAAGAAAAAAAATTCTCACTCCCTTCAAAATGAACTGCACAACCCTAAATAAAGATCTGCCATATTCCTAAAAAGCCAAGGAATCAGACACTAATGGAGAACCTGAAACCTATTCTAAAATGGAAAAGAATATCCAACTATTAAAGAAAACTAGAAAACTTATTTAGTAGAACTCCTAACAAGGAAACTAACTAGGTCCAAGTAACATAAACTATTTTTTGATCACCGTAAATCAGATGGTGGAGAAGGTACCTGATGGACAGGAATATGTGAAATATATGTTTCAGGAGAGGGGCTTCTCAAAGCTTCGGTGAGATTAATGCAAACAGCCAGGCACTGAAAAGGATCTTCTGCATGCAACCACCAACGGTTTCCTTCAAGGGGCTTGTCCGCAGAATCAAATATATCATCCAAGTGATTCTCAGTAAAAACTAGACGACCTTCATATGATAACTTGTCCACTCCACCAGCAAATAGGTTAGCAAGGTGTATCTTGAGCCACCGTAAACCTGATTTTCCCAAAGGGCGTCCCTCCGCAAATTCCAATATACCCCGGCACAAATCAGACCCAAGATGATTCAAGTATGGGTGCATGGGGTATGCACGCCCTCGGAAATCAAGATTGTGTGGGAAGAAAAAGCCTTCTTCATCTTTCATTTTCCGTGCTACCTGAACACAGTGAAACACATCATAACCCACAAGCGAATCAAAAGTTACACATTAGAAACGAGAAAACATGGATCTTACTGCAAGCTTAAGTTCTATGTCACAACGCTGTGAATATCTCTCCCTGTTCTCTTTTCTCACATTTCGGACTTTCCACTTCCATTTCCTTAGCAAAGCTTCATCCTCAGTATCTGGCTCCTCCGGCAAAGGAACCTGCAAATAACAAGTTAGACGTAAATAATAGTTCTATGAACCTACAAATAACCTCGTAAAGTAAGAAAATGGCAGAAAATAATTCTCACATAATCATGGATGACCTTTTTAATATAATTAATTATCCATATAACTTACATCACTGCGGTCCACCAAATGAGCAAGTCGGCCTCCACTATTCCATATCCTGTCTACAACATTGAGTACCCTCTTATTTACCCTCCATTTGGTTGTCCCAAGAGTATCCAAGGCCTATGAGTTGAATAGAAATATTATCAAAAACTCCTCGTAAAAGACATGTAAGTTTTTATATGCTTATCACTGGGTGAATGATACACATTTAAGTTCTCATGTGCAAGTAAGTGAGTGAATGATATAAATTTAAGTCTAAGCCTATAAAGCTGATTTTTGCCTCTTAAATTTTTAGTAACACAGACTGAACTCAACATCACATCCAATAATAACCGTACAATTGATTGTAATCTAAGAACTATTTTCAGCTCAACATCAAATGTAGAATTCAGTAGTATCAAAACAATGAATAGAAGATTTACAAACCTGAAAAACTGGTTGTAGTTGCTTTCTAGGTGCGACTTTCACCGCTTCACGTTGTTGCTTAGCACCATGTGTTCTCATGACATAGGATGGTAGAAACAGATGTGCTCCTTTGTCATAACTGCAATGGGCATGTAAAATGTGGTCGAATTAATCGTCAAAGCATAGATGTTAAAGTATGGAAACATATCTGTCCTTGTTAATCAGGATCTTATTCCTATTGAAAGCTTTTCGGGACTAAAATCCTAAATGAATCAGGCCAATGTGGGGGAGTGCACTAAGATCAACTGACAAAGCTGTCATGCCGATAGAAAAGTAATGGAAAGATATAGATTGAATGAAAAGAAAGAGAAGGGCTATGACAAGCTAAGTACCTAACAAGTTGTTAATGCCTCAAAATGTATCATAATAGAGACTAAAAGACATCATATCAAATTCTTTCAAACATGGAGATTTATGTGTGAAGTACAAGAAACTAATAAAATTGCGAGGTTTGGAAAAGTATTCATACCCTGTCCATTTGACTGGAGGCACCAACATTGGCATATATGGAATCACCATGTGTCTTGCCTATGTGGAAAAAGAGAACTTACAATTTTAGAGAAATCATCAAAGTTGAAAAAAATAAATGTTCAGCTCTAACTCTGGAAAGAATAATATGATAACAAGATAAATTATCCCTGAAACACATATGACGAGATTACTCACTGTTCTCTCAAGGCCTTTCAAGACCAATGGATCACACTCAATTACACCATATCTTCTGCTGGTTTTCCTGATCAAACAAAAGGTAAAAAAGATGATCTTAGAGAGACTATAGGAGCAATGAAAAAGAAAAATGTTCATCAAGTGACTCGAAAAGATTCTCACTGATTATCCTTTGAAACAGTTATAAACGTATGTACAAATGCAGGACGAATATCAGGTGGACTGTCAGCTAACTGATCAACAGGAGGTTGTATATAAGCTGTTTCTATCAGTAATTCAATCAGACGGCTCCCAACCTGTGAACAGCATGCATGGGAATGATAGTTAGAACAAGGCAAGTTCATGGAATATGCTCAGAAGATAAAATGCATACCTTAGCCTTCGAATCCTGGTTCCAGGGTTTTGAATCATCCCGGTCCTTCACAATCTGCCTAACTGCTGCCAGCTTTTGTTTTTTTATCAAATCAGCAACTTTTTTTCTTAATTTATCTTGCTCTTTCACCACAGTATCAATTTGCTCTTCCTTATTTTTTTCATATTCGTCATCTTTCTTTTTTGTTTTTATCAAAAACTTGTGTATTTTGACCTGATCCACCACAATAACAATCAATCAATACCATTAGATAAAGTGAGAGAAATGTGAGTTAGAAATGGGACTTATGGACTAAAGATCAACATGTCAAATCTTTTCGCCTTCTTGATCATCTAGAAGTGCCAAACATGGCAACTTTGAACTCAGAAGAAGAACAAATATTCAAATCTGGTTGTGTCTTTGAAGTCAAATAACATAAACAAAACCTTAAATAGGTACAAACATGAAGGCGTGTAATGGCGAGGAGCAATGCATTGTTATTCCAAACACACGAAAATTCCAGAGTATGGTTGTCCATTAAAATTCAGAGAAATGAAAAGATATTTCACTCTGTTGTTGATATATGCCGATAAAAGTGGCTAGTTTCTAAAGGAACAAAGAAAATTGAGTTTTATAAGGGCCCCACTCTAAGAATATAAATGAAAGGAGGAAAAGTACAAAATCCTGATATCATGAAATATTGTTACACTACATTTTCCCACCCTACCCCAAATTTATGGCCAAACTGGAAATATGTATCTATGCAAGAACTTGCATACATACACACACAGTCAACATTTAATGAACCAGTTTCACATGAAACAGTCACATGTTATCCAACACTGCTGAGCAGACCCCAAACATAGTATCTAAGCAGTCAAATCTCCATCCTTAAACAGTAACTGCATATATGAGATCCAAATTCTTAGACATATTACAAGATTACTGAAATTGTAAGCAGAAGGCTCGTTATAAATAGCAAAGAAAAGTTACAAGCTTTTCCATCATAGAATAATTGCCTCACAAGTCACAAGTCACAACAACAAAGTACCCCGATTATATAGAGCTACTGAAATACCACAATTGATCAAGTACTTCAAGGCCACGATATATAGTATCCTCACACTGTTATTAGATTATGGAATAAGATAGCCCTTCCATCTTTATCCCAAAGTCACCTTTGGTAACGGACACTTATAATCTCTGTCCCAAAGGTATCTCCCTTGTCTGTTTCCAAACTTTAAGTTACGCAACATAATCCACTCCCCATGAAATGACTCACGTAAGACTATAAATTCACTTATAGTTCAGAGAATTCAAAGGTGAAGGTTTTGCAAACAAGAAAAGTTAAATAAGACAATCAAATTCATTTAGATCACCTCTTGCTCAATTGCATCTCCAATCAAACAGGCAGCAGCCACGACCCTTGCACGCCCATGATCACCACAAGTCATCATCAGCGCTGTTAGCTTATGCATGGCAATAACCGCCATCATGTCAGCTGGCAACTCATCAAAGTAGGGGCCATAAGCTGGCCTAACCTTTCCTAACCTTATCAACTCCTGTTCCTTCACAATAGCATCCCTTAAAGGCTCAAACCAACCAAGAAATAAGGCCTTCATATAAGGCAAGTTTGGGGCCAACTTCTTCTCACACATGTCCATCAAAAGCTCCCTATACTCTTTTGCCGCTTGCTCCCAAGCTTCAGTCTCAATCCTTATCTGCCTCCTCCTAAGAGTTTTAGACTTGTCTGACCCGATTCTCCGAGGAGCTCTTGGTTTGGTCGCTATCCTATGTCCCTTGACTCTCTCTTCTTCTCTCCTCATTTCTTGGACCAACTCTTGCACTTCTTCAACAACAGAAACATCATCTTCAACGTCCGTAGCTGAAGTAATTGCCTCGGCTATACTAGCATACCCTCTTGGGCAAAACAACAAATACCCACTAGACAAAGATACGCTACCAGCTCTATTGTTACTTTCATTATTCCTTAACAACCCAAAACAGGGTTTGCTCAAATGGTCTTCACAAGTCAAGATATCACCAGCTCGGCGAAAACCCAGTTGGAAATTCGACAGCTTTAAAGGACGGCATTTGAATTTCTCGGAAAAGATCCCTACTTTGGAGAACCCAAGAAAGCCGCAAGTGGGTGAAAAATAATGGAAATTGAGGGGTTTCACATGGTTCTTTGAAATGGCTTGTTTGGCTGCGTTCTTCCACATGATTGTGGATGATTTGACGGACGCTATAGATGGAATTGTTGGTAAGATGATGAAGTTATGGAACTTGGTTGCAGAGAGTAAAGGGGGGTTGGTGTTGGACATCAAATCTTCGTCAAAGAATATGAGGAAACGAAGCAGAAATGAGAGGGGACGAGAAATGGAAATGAGAAGATGATTATGATATCAGAATCTGACAAAATAATTAGACTCATAAGAGGAGAATGTTGAGTTTATCAGTCAGAGGAATGGATATGGTGGGAGTGGTGTGTCGTTGTAGCTGAGCAAGCCAACTTAAACCCTCACAAAACCTTCGTGTAATAATAATATCTTAAGAGCTTTTTTCTTCATGAAAACAAAAACAAAAAAGCAAATCTTTTTATGTAATTGTCATTATTAACAATTAAGCATAACATAATTTGTTTATTTTTATGTATTTAATTAGTTCAATTTAGATAAATTTAAAATTTTCCTCATAAATTATAAATTTTTTTGCATTGAATTAAATATGAATTTAGGTTTAAAAAAATTTCAACCTAATGTTAATCAATCAATCAATTAAATAGATAGACTTTAAATTGTTTTGATATTTTCGTTAAATTAATTTTTTAACTTGAATTATTTTTAATTTTTGATTTTTGATTTTGAGTTTAATTTAAAATTGGATGAATTTAAACTTTTATCCATTAATTTGTGATAATAAGTTGACTTGTTACCTCCACTAATAATTTTAAATTAAGTGATAGATTCAATTTAAATAAAACATAAATTAAATAAATCTAAATTTTAAAATAATAGTCTTATAAATCATGTATTTTACATAAATTATTTAATAAATTAATAATTCAAAGCTATACTTCAAATTTTGTACAATATATTTTGAAATTTTTAAGAAAATTTTACAAAAGGAGCCAAGCTATATTTAAAATATATATACATTAAAAATATATTAAATAAATTCATAAATAATTTCCAAAAATAGTCATAAATACAAACTGTTAACTAATAAACATTTTTTTTAAGAAAACAGAAGAATCTGCAGCTATTATTATTTAGATGCAGACTAAGTAAACCTCCAAATCGATGCAATAGCCTACAAATCATGTCAATTAGATACTCCTCACTAGACATGCCCTGCACAACAAGCTTGATCGAGAGAGCGTAAATATAAGAAATTAAGCACATAAATTTTTGACCATATATTCTTCCACTCTACCAACTCGACCACCCCTAAACGCTAAACGCCGTTAACTAATAAACTACTTAAGGTATAACTATGAAATATATCATTCCCATTGATTAAAATTCTCTTTGATAAATCTATAGTCTAAATTCTATAATAAATCATAATTAGATCTCACTCTTAAAATTATGTGAAATTAGATAATACTTAATTACAATTAGAACTTTTGAATATCTCAATAACTCCCCTCCCTACCCCATGAAATGTTAATTTGCTTAAATAGTACACATTATGAAACAATTAAATATTAAAAGTAAACATTTTTCCCCAAAGTATCGGGTTAAATTAGGCCCAATCTTACTCAAAACTTTGGACCTTAAGAGACCGACCCGACTTAACCTATTGCCAACTTGAAATGCAAAGTAAATGTTCGAGTTCCAGTTAAGTTAGTTCAGGAGGGCTTGAAGAAAATGTGAAGACAAATTCAGGAGTGCTAAACAATTTAGTTCGCACTCATTTTACAGACAGCTTGCTAATCTGAAAATCAAAACAGAAACTTACTGGGAACTTCACTTCCTGACAACTAAACTCTGATCCAATAGTACAGTGCAATGCAAATTGCAGGAAACTGAAATGCTTGCATTGAAAAACTATGTACAAGTAAAAGAAGGAGAAAGAAGGCTGAGAAGCTTGGGACAAATAACTTTCCTGGTTAGGTTAATTTACTATTTCTCTGTGGAAAATACACTCTTAACCAAAACAAAACCTCTTTTAATGGCGGATGAACCTTCTTCTTCCATCAGATGGCTGTCGTGTGGGCCTGAAACAGTCAATGTTGCATAATCCTACTGATCTTATCATGTCACCGAAGCTGCCATCAAAAAATTCACAAAACAGTTGAGAGAAAAGTAGCATGTTCTTCAGTAGAACGAAAAGGAATCTCTTCGGCAAACTTACCGGTCAATGCTATTTCGAGCCTTCTCAGGCAGCTCGGGATTGCTGCTTTCTTTATCCGTGTGAAAATCACTTTTTCTCGATTTTTCAGTTCTGTCTACGCTGGCCCTTGATTTCTCTCTGCGATCCACGCTTAGCCTTGGCACTTCCCTTTGTTCAGTAATTGTTTTAAACTTCTCTCTCTGTTCTTTACCTAATTTGTTCTCTTGAAAATCTGAGCTCTTACGTGGATTCTGTAATTGATCCGGAACTTGCCCAGATTCCTTTCTCGTGCAGGAAGATTTCTCGATGGCCGATATGAACTTTTTGAGATGCTTGATGTACTGTGGGAAAAGTTCCAGGTCACAGTGGTTTCCTCCTTTTACCCATAATGGTTCATACTTTTCCTTGCAGAGATCCCAAAGCTGCTTGCCATGAGACCAATCTACAACATCATCGGCCGTTCCCTGCATGCAACAGACAAACACAAAGCAAGACAACCAAGCAAATGAGAGCACATGCCGAAGAGGCGAAGAATGCCACTGTAAAAATGCTAGTAACGCACAAGTACTGCATATGGCAAAACATTCCTCAAATCAAGAATAAACTTGGACATACTAATCATAATGGTTGCTGAAAAAATTGAATCATAAACTGATACAGACGTTTCATCCTGTAAGATATCACTGCTTAAATCAAATAAAGTCTCACCAGCTGGCAGCAAGACAAATCAGATGATCTGTTGTCCTTAAACTCTTCATGTACTCAGGGAGAGTTTAGACCCCGTTACAGAATGCCAGTGAATCAGAGAACAAGTTTTTTTTTCGGTTAATGACGCATTAATTTGGCAATATAATTTAGATCATCGAAAAAGGAATTACCCTTAGCCTATATAATCCCTAGATGCAGCAAGGAAACTGAAAGTAAAAAAATTAACTATGTTAAGCAGAAAAGAAGTGGGAACAGAGAAAACAGGCTTGGCAAGAAGGAAGAAAACAAAAAGACAGCTGAAAGAAAACCTTCCATCAAAATCGAGATCAGTGAAGAAGAAATCAATCCCCTGCCTCCCTAATTCCTAGCTTCCTGTCATCAATTCTATGATAAATGATATTCCCACTTTTATTTCCTACGGTAGTTTTTCTAACCTACACTGAGAAGGCAAAGTTTTAAACAATAGGGATACTTAAAATACACCAACTACAACTTAATCCCATCTAAGCCCTTAATATTATTTACCTGAGCCTGAATGTAAAGAGAGGTAAAGACTGCCTCCACTTAACCAATATAATTGTGGTGATCAGACCAATGGTCCATCTTGGGTTATCATGTTACACATTACATTTAGATGAAGCAGTACAAGTTTTCCAAATGTAAAACTTGGGCAAAAAAAATAGGAAGAATAGGTTCCAACCAGAATATAATGGCAAGGCAATCATAGAGATGGATATTTTATTCAATACAATCATGCATCTTGTGAGATTACAAGAAGATGCCGCACACAAATGGACCTTTTAACCACTTGATCCTTTATGCATGGAATTTTAACGACAATTATGATGAAAGAAAGGGAAAGGAATAACAAAAAATGCAGTGGTATGTGAAAACTGCATAAAAAGATGAAGAACTAAATCACTATTCTCAAACTAACGGAACGCTTACATGGATCACAAGAACTGGACAATTGACAAATGGTACCTTATCAACATTCTGCAAAATAAAACTATATTAAGTACAAATATTGTTAACAACCGTAAAATCAAAACAAAAGGAATTTCCAGGCAAAGTAATCCATCATTCAACAGCAATAACCTTATATATGTCAAACCAATAAGTCCGTTTCACAGGATACATGACTCGCAGACCAGATGCAATCGGGCTATGGAGAACCACAGCCCTTAATCTTTGTAATCGAGCTGCTAAATCTAGAGTTGGTCCACTCCCAACTGATTGCCCATATAGGATGATATTTTCTTCCTTCACCCCATATTTCTCTTCAAGGCACCTATAGGCAGCTTCTATATCAGCATAGGTATTCTGCTCAGTTGGCTGTCCAAAAAGACAATTGAAATTCAACAATAAATTCAGCTTCCACCTATGATGCTCATCTTGTTTCAGATATAATTCGAATCAGATGGACTAGCAACCATTTTGCTCCCAAAGATATGTGAATCGTAGAGATGAGAGCTTAGCATGATAGAAAATAAGGAAAGTTATTTTCTTAAACACGACAAATAAAGGCACGGAAGTTAGTTTTTTAAAGAGAATCCACAAGATTTTAAAGAGAATCCACAAGACCATCCATTTCTCAATCCTATCTATTGCAAGAATTTGCTTTACACGTCATAGCTTCAACCTTTTCAGCTCAAAAACTTTCATGTAATCTCAGCATCAAAGTAATACAGAAAGATAAACTTTTCAAAATTTTACATCTTTCCTTTTCCTCCATTTTGCAACCACTACCAAATACACCAGCAGTGACCAAACTTTTTCTCTCCAAGCTAAGGTATCTCATTAACCAAGCAAATGATAAAAACCAATCAAAGAATATTGAAATGCAAGTTCTTTACCTTCCCACTTGACTGTCCATAACCACTGTAGTCATACCTAAACATATCAAACACAATGACTTCAGAGTTAAAAGAAACACTAGATTCCCATCTAAGAAACTTCTAAAGCAAAAACAATAACCAACTAACCCCATCAAATTAACTCTCAGATGCAAACTAAGCTCGTAGAACAAGTCATACATCTGACCCAGATCAGCTGCGTTACCATGAGAGTAGAGTAAGGTGAGTGAGGCTGCAGGGTTCTTAAAGTACACCGCCACCACTTGGTTCCCCCTCTTGGTGTCCAGTTTCAAGACATCAACGTTTTCTCTCAATCCCAACCCCGACATCTTAAGCTTACCACTAACCTCGTCCACCGCCACCTCGTACGACGGCGGATTCGGTGGAAAAAACGCGAATTTTGCCGCCACCGAGGACGTTACCCCTCCCATCCTAGCACCCAGAAAAAAAAAATCAAAACTTGAATAATTAGGAAGAAACCCAATTGCCAAATTCTTCTAATCCAACGAAAATCACCAAGTGCAAATCTTGGGAAACAAAGTTTGGATCAAAAAATGTGAGCAGCCCCCAAGTCAAACGGACTCGAATCAGTGAAAAAAATAACTGTTACATAAAGACCAGCAAAAAACGGTTCTTCTGGAGTGTTTGGTTGGCAAGAAAGTGAGAGGAAATTGAAGAGAAAGTGGAGCCGGTGAGGAGGAAAAGCGGAGGAAATACCGGCGGGGAGCACGTGGAATATACTTTTTTTTTGTTTTTTAAAATAATTATTTATTAACTAAAAAATAACAATTATTTGATATTTTTAATTTTTTATTATTGTGTTTTTGGAGGATACGGGATCTGAGGGGACAGAAATTAGAGGATAAGGGTTGGAGTTTAGCGTGACGGTGACGTTTCATCGCTTGACACGTGTTATATTAATTGCCTACTAGATATTTTTACCTTAATTGTTTAAAATAATGAATAATATTTAAATTTAAATATTAAACAATTAAAGTAAAATTATCAATCAAATTTTAGAATTTACATTTATTAATTATATGATTCAACGTCCTCTTATAATTACATTATATAAATTAAGTCTGATGATGTTAAATAATTCATATAAATTTTAAATTATTTAATCAATTATAATTATTCTAATAATTATAAATAGTGATTAATTAATTATTAACTTTATTAAAAATAATTTATTTATTAAAAATTTTATGTTAATTGAAGGTCTATATGGTGTTGATAAAGGTAAGAATAAAGATTAACAAAACTAACCTTTAACTTGCTTTTGATAATTTTTTGCATGTTTGCTTTTTTGGTGTTAATATTATAAAATTAAGAAAATTTTAAAAATTTAAAATTTTACTCAATTTTATAATATAATTTTCTATATCACAACAATAACAACTCGTAAAATTCTCGTTAATGTACGGGATCTAAAGAGGTCTAGCAATATGAATCTTATCTCTAACTAATAGAGAGATTATTTCCGAACAATCCTTATAAATAAATAAATAAATAAAATATAAAATAAGTAATAACCAATCTAATTTTCTATATAAATTAGATTGATTTACTTTAACATTTATATAATTTTTTAATGCCACCTTACGAATGAATGCCTCTACGCTATAGGTTAACCCTAAATTAGTTATCATATGAACCTATAAAAAATAAATTAATATATACAAATACAGTTATTTGTCGTTACTATTGGTTACATGCGCGCCAAACAAATCCTTAATTAGGTATTTTGTTTTTGTAATTTAGTAAAAGTTGTCTTATGTTTAACTCTCTCTTTTGATATGTACGAGATAAATATCTGAGAATTTCTTTCCGTATGTACTAAGTAAATCTCCGAGAGTATACTTTCGGAAGTCTAAATTTGATAAGATATGATATGAGTTTGAACTAGGGTCAAGATCAAAAATAAAATTGCATGAAGTTGAAGTAGAGATGACAAATTGGTCTAGATTAGGCCCGGCCCGCCTAAGCCTGGACCATAGTCAAAGTAGTTAGGCTTAGGTTGCTCGAGTCTCGGACTCAAAATGTATTAGCAAACAATGTTGTTTTGACATTTTAATTTAAAAAAATAATTTACACTAAGCCTAATCAGGTCAAGTTCAGTCTCAAATTTACTATCTCGAGTCTCAGAATTCACATTTTTAATGAATTGATTCATACTTATTCATGATGGACAGAAATCTAAATTTTCCTCAACAAATAAATGAAAATATTAATATACTTGAAATTCGAGTAACATCAAACTATAATTTATCTAGATGATCTCAATTAAACTTAAATTTGAGTTTAGGCATGCAAAAAATTTTAAAATTTAAATTTAAATCCAAATTTGTTTATTTTAATTCTAATAAAACTTAAACTCATAAAAATTATTCAAATATAAACTCGAGCTTATATCCTAGTATGAAGTCAATGAGTTCAGTTAAGTTTATTAGATTTCGAGTTAGATGTCTAACTCTTTTTTGTTAATTTCAAGTTTCAGATTAGGCTCAAACTTGGTTTAGTTAGGTCGGTCCAAGTTTAAGCTTAATTTGAAACCTGAATATTTTAAGTAAATAAAATGATATCACTCTTAAATTTTAAAAATAAAAAATATATATTTAATCGGATTCAATCGAGATTAAACATAGACCATTAAACCTTCTCAAATTTTTGGTTAAGACCAAACCTGAACACATATCCAACTTTAACTCTTTACTATCTCTTACCATTCCTACTCACCACCGTAATGTAAGAGTAGAGATGACAATAAGTCATGTTTAAATTTGACTAAACTTGATCTGACTTTTTTTTATAAAGTTTA
>JAOQMQ010000001.1:23754820-23766496 GCA_027563845.1 Erythroxylum subrotundum | reverse complement strand
AAGAATTCTACATCCCTCACAAAAATCTCAACATTAACCCTCAGTACTGAAATCTACTTCGGTTAAAAAGAGTCAATTGCAAGCTCTCGTGGTTCTTAAATCAATGAAGGCAACTTTGTAAAATGGTTGGTATTTTGATAGTGGACGTTCATGCCACAAGACAGTGGAAAAGAATTACTTAACCGATTATCATAGTTGTATGGATGTCATGTGACCTTCAGAGATGGAAAGAAGGCTTTGGTGATTGGTGGAGGAACATTATGTGTGGATGGATTGCCTCTCCTCAAGAATGTGCTCCATGTCGATGGACTAAAAGCTAATTTGGTGAGTATAGTCTAACTTTGTGACGATAGTTTGTTAGTTAAATTTACAAGTGATGAATGTAGGGTGCTAACTGAACAATGAGAATGTCTTGTGAGCGGCAAGCGACCAGCCGACATTTGCTATATGTTGCAGATCATGGCCACCTATAAATCAGCCACACACGACAATAACATTGATCTATGGCATCAAAAACTTGGATACGTAAACTTTGATCTCATTAGTAAGTTGACGAAATTGGAAGCTGTGAAGGTCTACCCACAATGAACAAATAAGGGAAATAAATTTGTAGTGCGTGCCAAAGAAGTAAACAGATAAGAGTGCCACATAAAAAGGTTAGACATGTTACCTCATCAAGCATACTTGAATTAATTCATATGAATGTGGTTGGTCCAAAACAATATGATAGCATTGGTGGAATGAGATATTTTTTAATTTGTGTTGATGATTATTCGAGATATACTTGGGTATCATATTTGAAAGAAAAATAATATGCTTTCAAGGCTTTTAGAAGCCTATGTGTGTAGGCCATGAACTAGAAAAATATGGCTATATTGAGTATTCGATCAGATCATGGAAGGGAATTTGAAAATACAAGCTTTAATGGCTTTTGTGATGAGTATGACATCATACAAGAATTTTCAGCACCTAGAACTCCATAACAAAAATGGAGTTGTCGAAAGGAAAAATATAACAGTTCAAGAAATTGCCAGATCTATGTTGAATGAAAGAAAATTGTCTACGTGATTTTGGGCTGACGCAATTAATACAACATGCTACATATGTAACGGAGTTTATCTTCGAAGCATCTTGAACAAGACATCCTATGAACTATGGAAGGGAAAAACCAGATGTGAGTTACTTTCATATTTTTGGCAGTAAGGGCTACATTCTTAGAGATCATGAATAGCTCAAAAAATTCGAGAGCAAAAGTGATGAAGGAATCTTCATTGGTTATTCAACTCACAGTAAAGCTTACTGAGTGTATAATCAAAGAACCAAGAAAGTGCTAGAGTCCATAAATGTTGTGATAGATGATGTACCTCTGTTAAATGATCAAGTGACAGAAGAAAATCTACATAATCAACTCTCCGAACCAGCCCATACAAACAACGAGATAAGATTGAAAAATTGCCCAGATCTGCAATTAATTGCTGCTGAGGAAGTAACTGCGCGAATTGAAGAACTGTCATTTACTTCAAATGATGAATCAACCAAAACACTTGACGCGGAAATTGTTCCTTTAAATGTTCAAAACTCAAGAGAAGCTGATTTGAGCCGAGATTCTCCCTCTAAATCATTCAGTAGAGAACGTCATTGGATATCTCAATGAAAGAAGAAAAACAAGGGAAAAAAAGGGTTTATTATCAAGAAATTGTGGGTTATTTATGCTACATATCTTCTTTCAAGCCAAAGAACGTTAAAGAAGCTCTACAATATGAGTTATGGATAGCAGCTATGCAAGATAAATTGATTCAATTTGCACGGAATGATGTATGAGAATTGTTGTCAATACCATCAGATGCTAATTGATTGGAGCAAAATGGGTGTTTCGAAATAAAGTAGATGAAAGGGGTAATGTAACTAGAAATATAGTAAGGTTAGTAGCTCAGGGATATTCTCAGGTTGAAGGAATAGACTTTGATGAAACCTTTGCATCGGTGACACAACTTGAGTCTATCAGACTATTATTGGGTATAGTATGCGTGAAGAGGTTTAAGCTTTATCAGATGGATGTAAAGAGTGCTTTTCTGAACGGGTTCATATAGGAAGAAGTGTATGTCGAGCAGTCAAAAGGGTTTATCGATTCAGCCCATGCAGACCACGTTTTTAAGCTAAAGAAAGCTCTTTACGATCTCAAACAAACACCGAGGGCTTGGTATAAAAGACTTACACAATATCTTATCAAGCAAGGATATGAACGAGGTAGTGTTGACAAAACTTTGTTTATTAAAAAGGTTAGATCTAACTTGGTAATTGCTCAAATCTACATTGATGACATTATGTTTGGCTCTACTCATCCGAAGATGGTATATGAATTTGTTGTATTAATGACATCTGAATAGGTGAACTGAATTTCTTTTTGGGTTTGCAAATTACACAAGTGAAGGATGGAAGTTTTGTTTCACAAACCAAATATGCCAAGAGTTTAATAAAGAAGTCTGGTCTTGAGAAAGCCAGACATGCGAGAACACCTGTGAGTGTCTCAACGAGCTAAATAGAGCTGAGAATGGTAAAAGTGTTGATGTCAATTTATATCGAAGCATGATAGGAAGTCTATTGTATTTGATTGCAAGTTGGCCAGATATTTGTTATAGCGTCAGTGTATGTACTCGCTATCAAGCTAATCCGAAAGAAACACATCGGACAGTTGTCAAGAGGATTATCAGGTATGTAAGCGGAACATATGATTTTGGAATATGATATACATCTGACTCGACATCTTATCTAGCTGGATATAGTGATGCGGATTAGACTATAAACCTAGACGATCAGAAAGCACTTCAGGAGGTTGTTTCTTCTTAGGAAACAATTTGATCTCTTGGTATAGCAAGAAGCAGAATTCAATTTTGCTATTGACCGCAGAGGCTGAATATATCGTTATAGGTAGTTATTGTTCACAACTTCTTTGGATGAAATAGATGTTAAAAGATTACAGGATTGATCAGAATGTGTTGACAACCTTACGTGATAACAAGAGTGTCATAGACATTTCTAAGAATCCGATTCAACATTTAAGGACGAAGCACATCAATCTGAGGTACCACTTTATTCGAGAGCTTGTGGAAAGCAAAATAGTCACTTTGTCACATGTATCTATGGAAAAGCAATTGGCGGATATCTTTACGAAACCTCTTGGTGTAGTAAGGTTTGAACTTCTTCGAGGGCTTTGGGACTTTGTGTTTTACATTATTGATCTATTATTTCATATGAAAAAATGAAACGTTGCATTTTCATCCAAGGGATTCAAAATCCCTAAGTGCTCTTTCTATTATCACCTGTGCCCCTCATCCCCTTCTCATATCTGTCAACTCTTAAGCTCCCAAGCACTCACGTGGTTGCATTGAAGGTTTCTTCACCGTGGGAATAACATTTACACCAGATTTAAGGAACACCACCATTGAAGCCTCGTCCCCTTCTCATCTCTGTCGGGTCTCACGCTCCCAAACACCCACGTAATTGTATGGAAGACTTCTCTGCTGTGAACTTAGCATCTACGTGGGATCTGTGGAACTTCATTGAAGACTCATTTTTCTGTCTACGGTGCTGCTCCTTTTCACTTCATGGTACCTCCATTTATTGATTTTGTTTGGGTATCTGTTGTTTTTCTAATAATATGAGCAAGAACAAAGAGAAAATGTCCTCTTCAGTGTTGGAAAAGAAAACAGCAGCTCCATCACGTTATTTAAGTCGATTAATGCTCAACTCGTCACACGAAAGGAGACTCACCGGGGCTGGGTCATCTTCGACTACTCACATTGATATTCCCGACACTACTTTTGTTTGAGAAAGAGACTAGATCCAGATGATGACGTTGCTTGGGTCATATTATCCATGGTTGAAGACTCTACTTCAGATTCCGATGAGACTCCCACAACAGTTACTCCACCGACTCCTTATAAACATACAAAGGAGTGGGCTTGGAAAATAGTCCGACCACCTTGATGCATTTTTTTCTATCTGCCTGCCAGTAAACGATGCGATTTCTTTCAAGTTCTACTCCTCCACGGCTAAACAGAAATGCGCAACTCTCAACACTGTTGGGTTCGTTCTCGACCGTCTAATCAATTTAGAGGATTTTCAACAACATGGATTGGACACTTATTATCGGAGAGACATTTACTGCAAGCCTCACTGCTTACAAAGCACTATGACTCATATTTGGTAAAAGAATTTTACTGCAATTTAATTAGTGAAATTCTGAATGAGACTGCTTTGAGTTATAAATCAGTATATGTTCAGGGTTGGGTAATCCGTTTTGATGCTGATTGTTTGAATTTGTTTATGGGATTTAATAATTTGATTGGTGATCAACTTTATGATGATGATTGGAATGTGTCAAATGATTTAATTGCTATGGTATTGACTGGTGAAAAATTGATTGCATAGCCGTCTAGCTTTGTACTTCGTTCTTCAATGCTTACCTAAAAGTATTTTGTGCTCTTTACGTTAGTAGTGACCAATTGGATGCCAAGCACACACGTTGTCTCTGTCTACTTGGCCCAGGCCAAATTTATTTATGTGATTGGTATTGGGGTGCGATTCAATCTTGAGCGTCTCATTATTGCAGCTATGTTGGCCATTGAGAGTAAGTCACATTCTTTACTATACTTTCCATGCCTAATCTCTCAATTTTTATATGCAAATGACGTTCCACATATGGAGTCGAGTATACTTGAGTTATTGTCCTTGATAGACATCTCTCCAAGGATTTTCAGACAACCAAGGGTAGTGGATTTGCCGTACACCACATCTGGCCCCTCGGATGACTCCAGGAAAACTTATATCAATCCTCATGTAGCTCTCTTGACTGAAATTGAGAGAATTGAAGGCATTATTCAAGTGGCAAGTGACGCCATTCGTCATTTAAAGCAACGAGTTCTACGATTTTCCGGAGCTCCATGAGTTCATCTTTTTGGCATATATTGTCCCAAAGGGGGAGAAGATAAGGCTTGAACTGAAGTTGTGTTTGATTTATTTGTGTTTTATTGGATCTTGGATTGGAGGGAAGCATTGTGAACTCAATATTCATATGTCCAATTATGTTATTTAAGAGGAGCTTAATAGTTGTGACAAAAATGCAAAAAAGGAGAAGATTGTTAAGATATATATTATATATCTTTTTATTTAGTTTTGATATTTTATTTATTAATTGGACATATAAGATATTATTGTTATTTGACTTGGATTCAAAAAACCACAGTGGATAATCTTATAGTTGTGAAAGAATTATATATTGAATTGGAGTCTATCTCCAGATGTATTGTGGTGATCACGCGTGTGAGAGTTGAGGGGTACCGCTGGAATTTCTGAAATGTGGTTAAAGGTTTTCAGATGGACATTGGTCTTGGTGGTGTGGCATTTTTGTCTGTTAATTGACAGCTATCTTTAGTGCTCTTTGAGCATATAACTGGGTTTGAAATATCAAATTTTCTCATGAAGCTATATGCTGATTGGTTGTTCTATGGATTGATACACGTTGAAAACTTGGCTGATTGGTTGTTATATGTGTTAATTGACTATTTGTCTTAGCTAAGTGTTGATTTTTCATTATGGCTTACTGTTGGGACAATGAATGTGGTACGTGGGTGTTCTACCAAGGATTAATAGTTGGGTGTGCTACTACCGTGAATCAGTTTAGTGTGTAAACGACTTTCAAATCTATTTCGGGAAGTTGTTCTTCTCTTTTATCTCAAATGTATTATTGTTCTGTTCTTAGTTGATTGATCACTTGAGTTGGTTGTTTAATTGTCTTCGATTAAAAGTTGTTTAAAAAAATCACCTGTCGAGATTAACACGAGTCGGTCATATTGTTGGGTGTGAAAATCTTTAACGGGAAGTGAGGTTAAGAGATAGTTACAATGATTAAGTGATGTTTGCTCTGTGAGGACTTGTGTAAATCTATTGCATTTTCATGAAATTGATTAACTTGAGTGAGAGTCTCGTAGACGTAGGCAAGATGTGCCGAACTGCGTTAACAAATCTTGGTATAACTTTATTTTGGTGCTTTTAATTTTTTTGTTATTTGTGTTTGTCAGAAACAGATAAGAAAGTTTGCGAAATAACAACTTATACGATTTTTCAATTATTATTTTCAGTACTTAACTAAGAAATATAATGTTTAAAACTTTATATTTCTTAAGTTAACATGTCAGGTCCGAGACTCAATAATTATTTTTAAAAAACAACATTTTAAAAAAATGATGCAAATTTTTATTTTTAATTTAAAAAATAAAAAAGTAAACCGAGTAAAGCTCATGCTCAGCCTTGAACCTAATCAAACATTAAACCAAACTCATTTAACCATAGTTAACGTGTTGACTTTAGTTTGAATAAGGCTGGACCCAAACCCTATCACCATGTCTTCAAATCGTATTGATTTTAATGGTACTTACATTAAAAATGTCTCTTATCATTTTATATATTGCCTTAAATATATAATTGGTCAATTAATAAATTCTTTCAAAGTATAAATAATATTTACTTAATAAGTATATTACTTATGGTCTCTTTTTTGTGATCAATAAACAAAATTTCATACTACAAAATAATCCATCTAAAGTAGAAATTAATTAGTAATATATGATTTAATTCTAAATATTTATGAGTTTAAATTTTTAAAAAGAAGGAAATATTAGCATATTAAAAACACTATTTTTTAATGTGTACATAAGTATTAATTTTATTATTAAATGTTCTTATCTTATCGTACATTATCATCCTTATCTTACAGATAAAATTATGATAAACTCTCGGTTAGTATGTAATAATTAACAAGGTTACGTCCTAACTCTGCATTCGATAAGTCAGTCTTAGCGACTGTCTTCCAGTTATATCTAATCAGTAAATAGGCAGATGAAAAGGCCAATGAAAAGGTCAACAAGTAATTCATTTACTCTTTTAAAATGTCATTATCAATAAAAATAAATTACAGAATTGGTCATATGATAAAAACAATACTTAACATTTAAATATTTTTTAATAAAGTGCTAATTTTTAAAAATTTTTGTGAATTCAATTCAAAATATAATATTTTATTGATATAATTATCAGAATAACCAAAAATGGTTTTGTTAATTACACCGATAAAATAAAAACATAATTAACGTTTTAAATTGAGTTATTAAGATAAATTTTTAAAAAATTTGACATACCATAAAAAATTAAAAAATTTGACACTTTAAGACACGGGCTCAATTCTAAACGTGCATCAACCGGAACAATCATTCTTCTTCTTTTGGTCTGAGTGAGATTTCTATGATTCCTAAAATATTTTATAGATTTGAACACTGTAATCATAATAACTAAAACAAATTATGACCATACGGCTCGTATTTGATTGAGCTTTGGATCGAATTCAATCTTGTCTACTGTAATCCCAAATAGAAATAATGTGATAATTTGGTGCACTAAGTAACTAAATGGATTTGGTGTGGCTGTGACATAATATGAGAATTTAATTATTGACCAAAGTTGACCTTTGTTGCTCTTCACTTTTATCACATCATCTTCATAAGCATCTTTGAATGGACCACTCAACTAATCCCAAACTTGTGTTCAACTAATTGGATACAGCTATCAAACACTTCCTATTCCCAATGACAAATCTCATTTTGGGATCCTTTAGTCTATGTGATATTGCTTTTTAATTTCCTTATAATTACCATTATAAATAATGTACTGTAATTTATACTAAAGGTATACAGATACAAATAAAACATTGATACTTGTTAATATTAAATATTATTTTAAATCTATAAAATGGTCTATTAATTTTTATGTTAATAAATTGTAATTTTAATTTAACCTTTCAAAATTTTTAAGTTATAATCATGACCCAAATATTTTTAATATTTAATTATTTATTAATGTATTTTTATCATCGCTAACAAGTAAGAATTTAATTCAAGTTAAATTAAGATTGAAAAAAGTATTCGAGTTTGTTTACGTCTACGGATAATGAATTTAATTCAAGTTAATTAAATTTTAAATCAAGTTTGATGTTTTTTTAAATATTATGTTTTAGGTCAAACTCAATCATTTTTTGTAGATTTCAATTTGAACCGCACATTCAAATCCTTTTTAGATTCGAACTTAAACCTAACTTGAACTCTAAACTTCTTTCCCAGACAAAATAAAATTATTTTATATGTATAATAAAGCGTTAACTTTTGAAAAATATTTATTTTCAACTATGTCAAAACACAATTAAGTTTGGGTTCGAGTTTAAGACCAACCTGATCTATTGCCATTTTTGAGTGAAATAAAACCTAAAACTACATTATATTCAATGTTATTTAGACTTAACTCAAGTTAGTTTAGATAAAACAATATCATTTTGTTAAATAACTAAAGAATCGCTCAGACAAAATAATAACAATGCAATTAAATTTCACGCAAAACCCAAACTAAAAAACTCAAATTCAATTAAATTTCAAATTATATCAATTTTAAGAAATATTTAAGCTGAGTATGAACTGACTAATTTATTGTTATCTTTAATCATGTAAATAAGTGTTGTATAATGAAACATAATAAAGGATGACAATGGGTATTAAGTTTGAAACACTCAAGCCTACGCTTGAGCTTGAATTGAACTCCATTTTATTTAAAACGATATCGTTTTATTTATATTTTTTTCACTTTTGAATTATAACTCAAAAAAATTAAATAAAAAGTTCTCGAAATTCGGTCAACTTAAGTTGGGTCGAACCATGTTGCCTTGCCTTGTCTAAGCATAAGAACCATTAGTTGTTTATTGCATTGAGCAAATATTTATTAAGAAAAGGACATAAAAGTTGATAGGAATCATAAAGTAAACAAAAGACCATAAAAACTAAAATAAAATATTGTTAATAAAAAAAGTAGATTGATGGTCTCACCCCACCCACCACCATAGCAGCAGACACAGAGAGAGCGAGACGGCAGCTTTAAACTCGCGCATTCATGGCTTTTGTCTTTGATACATATTAAATCCCATTATAGAATTCTCCATCTCTCTCTCTCTCGCTGTCTTAAACACCGAGGTTTTGGGTTGGTGATTCTCTCTCAGTTACTCTTGTGTTTCTTCTTTATCTCTGTAATTCTCACCAGCCACTGTAATCACACCGACCGCTGTGCAGTTACTTACCTCGTTTGTTTCTTTGTCTATGTCGCGCTAAAGGATGCTTTCAAATGGGGTTTCTCTCGTTTCGTAATCCATAGGATTTTCTGGGTCGTTCTTTTGATTTTCTGTTGACTTTTACCCTTTTTTTCCTCTTGGGAATAAGACAGAATTTATGGCTTGCAGAGTGTCTTTTGCATTATCGTTCTTTGAATTGAATTGTTTACATGTGGTTGTTCCTCTTTTTTCTCTTGGTTTTTCCCCAAGATCAAATTTTGATTACTAGAAAGTGTTGCTCTTCACTGAAGAAAAGAACCCTTTTCTTGATTTTGGAGGAAAGCCTTAACAATGGATGAAATTTTTTTCAATTCAAAAGGGAGTTGATTTGAGGAAATAAAGTCCTCAACTTCATGCACAAGTTACTGATTGTTGCAGAATACGATGATATGCCACTATTTGTCAGTGAATGCGGAATGCGGAATTCTAAGCTGTTCGTGCACCTACTTGGAACAAATTTTGATGCCTGTGCTGTCTTTTCTTGATTGTTTTTATGTGGTATACGGAAAAAATAAGAGCTCTGATCATACTCTTCGTACTTTGCGAGATGGGTGGTTTGTTGTTTCTTATGTCACCGTATAGAATTTCTTTTTCTCATAGTGTTACCTTCGTCAGATGGATGGTTCCTTGTTTCTTAGCTCAGGAGTTTTTCTTTATGGATATCTCAAACTATACATTGGACTAATATTTCAGTTATTCTTTTCTAATTTTTAGGTGGAGAAAATCTATACAAACTGCCCAACCAGATAAAGAAGCACTTGGCATTTTAAAACTAGAGAGGGAGGTTACTGGTTTGCGGGGACCTTCTGCTCGCTTAGAGCCTTCTCTCATTCTCATTGTTTTGTTGTATGGAACAATTTTGATGCTTTTTGCTTGGTGGAGTTAGCTTGTGGAGGAGAGTGGAGAACACTTGTCTAAGACGTTAAGTTAAAAACAGCGGTTTTTGAGCTGACAACATGGGTGCTGTTTGTTGCTGCTTGCCTGCTGGGGATTTTGATGATTATATGAACCCTAACAGTTCTGTATATAGAAATTGCATGTGTCTCAGCTGTTTCATCCAAAATTTTCTAGATGTGGTATGTATATTGTTCCTTTTTGTTGTGCCCCTTCCCATTACTGCCCATTTTTTACTTTTTCCCCCCCTTTCCTGTGAAATTTTGTTTTTCTTGATCGATAGAATAACAACTAGATTTTATGCAGTGCCTTATAAATTACTAGCTTCCTATTGCATATGGAGACTATTGTCATTGACCAAGTTTCCTTTGTATCTTTCCATGCGCAACTAAGCATGCATGGAGATTCTTTAGGCTTTTTAGCCAACAATTAATAGCTAGTATATGGTAATCACATTGTGACAGAATAGCTTTAGGTAACACAAGAATTTGTGCTTCTATTCTTGCCTTTGGGTTCAAAATGAAAATACCTGAGAGACTTTGGTATCAGTATGTTTTATAAATAAAGAAGGAAATACCTATTCTGGCATTTGGACTTGATCTTGCCTCTTCAGCTTCAGTACCAAACAAGTTTGATACGGTAAAAAAGCAATGAGTTTGTCACTGGTTGGGAGGGTGTTTGCTACCAAGCTAATCCACCTGTGGAATTGGGACAGAGTTATATAAAATCTAAAATTGTATGTTATAGCATCTGTCCTAGTTTAGAGCCCTGGGCATCTTTGTGCATGATTTTACATGTTCTGTAAATTTAGTGCAAAATTTTATGTTAGACTATATCTTATTGATTTTCAGGGGAGATATTATTGATGAAATCTTTGTGATGAATTCCAACTATGTCTACCTTGTCTTTGTTTCTTCATTGCTTGCAGTATTCTTTGCTTTTTCGGAGAGGGGAAATGCATTCTGTCCCTTCATCAATTCAGGGGGCGGCATCTATAAGTTCTGCATCTCTTGACAATTCTCTTTCTGACATGTATCGTTCACCTCCAAGACCCTTACCTTATGATGTCGACCCCAGATACTTCCGCTTACGTGATGGTCTGGTTTCCAGGCGTGAAAAGGGTTCAAGTCATTCACATGAAGAAACAGAACCATTAAGAAGCGAGAATGGTGCTGATTCAGAGTCCCTGAACACAGGAGACAAATGGAATGTATCTTGTGAAGAAGGGTCGAAAGAACAGCTCATTAAATGTTCATTGAAACTCTCTGCTAAATCAACAGTTGGGATGGGGTATATATATTCATCATCGGAAGATGAGGATGTCTGTCCAACATGTCTTGAAGGTAATATTTTTATTGAAGCTTTAACTGATTTCCAGCCTTAAAGTCAGTTTACGGTAACAACTTTTGTTGCTAAGGGTGCTTGATTACATGTTCTGGAGTCAAAAGTTTTCCCTTTACTTGGTACTTGCTTATTAAAGTAACTTATAGCAACAACGATATTATTCATCATCAGTAGACATGTCTGTCCAACATGTCCTGAAACTAACATTTTTATTATCCCCATGTCCACTTCCCAAA
>JAOQMQ010000001.1:23737596-23753566 GCA_027563845.1 Erythroxylum subrotundum | reverse complement strand
AACTGTAGAATAGGAAACACTAGGCCTCCATATGTCTCTGTTACATTTCATATCAAAATCTTCTGATGTCTATCGTACTCATTCACAATTTGGTCAGCCAATCTAAGGCATACTGATGCAGATGCATGGACTTGACTCGGTAAAAGTTTCATGAGCTTTTTAGGTAATGAAACATTGGGCCAGATCTAGGACTAGATGAATTGGACTGATGCATTGCAGTTCGCATCTCAAGAGACTTGGCCGAAATTTTGCTGTGACTTGCTAACAGTCTCTCAAATATGTTCTTTCTATGTCAAATCTTAAGAACGTGAAATCTGTAAATCAAGAAGCCATTTCATTCTCAATCTTGGATCATCCCCTTAACTCTTACACTGATTAGCTGTTTACTGTAAAATCTGGTTACTCGATTTTGTATTTTTTATGCTCAAGTGAAATTTGTTGTCATTCTAATTTGAACCATGACACGAACATTTTCTTGGTTTACTGCTTCAGGAAATGGAATTCGATGAACCAACTTGATCGTTTACTGGACGTAAACTATAGCCACACGAGGACAGGAGAAAGAAATCCCCAGGGAGATGGGCCGGAATACTTGTGAATATTGCAGGTTAAAAAGTGTTTTGGTATCTATAGTTAATATTGCAAATCTGTTCAGCATATGAATGGCTGTAAAGTACATTGCCATCTCAATGATCTTTGGTTGAAGTTTTTGATGCACAGGAATGAAAATCTTCTTATACTTTTGTTTAACATGTAAATAGAGCCTTGGCGTTTTGTGTTACTTCCTGAGCTTAAGTCTCCTGTTGACTATTATATGGCATTTTGGACTCTATAGCTTGGCCTAGTAATGCCCTCCATAACATGTTTTCTTGACTGGAAATGCCTTCTTAGATATGAATATTGAGTAAATTATTAAGTTTGCTTAACTAACTAATGATGTTTTGGAAAATTAAAACTTAATGCAATTTATTTTGTACTTATTAACTAAAATTAGAACGTTTATATCAAGTAATGTACATTTATAATATAGGGCCTTTTTTATTTAAAGATAGAAATTACAACAAAAACTGATATGCAGTTTTATAGATAGATCAATATTATTAATTTATATCGGTGCAGTACACAAACACTGAGATAAAGTAATATCCAAAGTACAAGGGAAATATAAAGAGGAAAGTTGGCTTTCATGATGCTTGTGTGTATAATAACAAGAGGAATACATGTAAAAGCAAACTTGTAAACATTAAGATCATTGATAGAGTGAGAATTAGTAAGTGAAACTATTTTGCTGCAACTTCGAATGCTCTCTCGAAAACTGCAGTAGGCTGGCCACCACTCAGCTTCTGTTTCCCATTTATCTGTTTGAAACACAGTTCCTGTTAGAATTCAACTGTAAGATCATAAAAGGCCAGATACTTTTGTCACATACCACATAGTATGGTACACCATTAATGCCCTCAGAGTACTTGTGTAGCTCCTCAGTAACCTTCAATGGATTCAGAAATAGAATATTCAGGTAGAAAACTTGACGTTTCATTGTTGAGAACGTAGAAAGAAAATTTCCAATTAATATCATGCAAAAGAATTATATTGCAGAAAAAAAGCAGTCAAAGGACAAATACTGAAAAATGGTTGCCTCACGGTGGTGGATCAAATGGTGGTAGGAGGTTCCGAAGGGTCTCTGAAAACTAAAAGGTCGACGGTTTGAGTCATGGTTTCGCGACTCACTTAACAGACCTTTATGTGTGGCTGACCAAGAGCAGAGACACACTGAACCTATTAATACCCGTTGTAAAAAAATGCTCGCCAACGTAAAGATGGATACTTCATCAATTGCCCAAACAGATTAATGGGATAAACTTTCTCCAAGAACTCAAAGTTTGAATCTTGACAAGTACTGGAGCATAACAAAAAAGAAGCAAGAGCAAAAGTTAAAAAAACTTGAGAAAAGAACAGACCTCCTTGACTCCATTATTTGGATCTTCAAGAAACTCAGCTGCCCCCTCTATCCCAACCTTCTTAGCACATTCCACAAGAAATTCCCTGCATTGATCAAATTGTGAAATATTAGAGTTTTCATAATGATGGCAACTTTGAGTCTGTGCTGAAAGATGCTAGATTGTTTGTTTGTTAATCAGTCAACCTTTGTCGTCTAAATTGCAAATTCACACCATGCATTTAGGCTTGGCAAAAAGGGTTGGGGGTACCTGACCCAAAACCTGTCAAGCCGACCAAAACCAGGCCGACCAGGCCCAAACCTGAGTTTTTGTCTGGGCTCTAATCGAGTTTGAGCTTTATAGATTGACTTGAAGTCCGATCAAACTCTTGCTCATGCTTGCTTTCGTGAGGTTTGATCGGACTTCAGGCCTATCATCCCTCATAAAAACCTTGGTAATTAGTTCTATTCAAACTTGCTTGTTCTGAACTACTGATTTCCAATTGATCAGATATTGCAAACAGATAATCTTGCTGGTTTCACAAAAGTCAATATTTATAGTACACTGGTTCCAAATAACTCTTCTGTTGAGTTGAGATCTTCAAGGATCAAGCTTAACTTTTCCAGTAGGGAAAAAGAAAAGAATTTTAAGAAGCAACCAGTTAGGCAGTGACAAGATCATGCAATTGACATGAAAAAGTGCAATAAAAGAATCACAACACATATGGACACTTACTTATCACCAATATATTTAGCCTGAGTGAAGTAACCAAAGAACAGCTCCTCTGCAAGTTTATGTTGCTTATCAAGATCCTGTTGGCCAGCAAAGTATAGAAGCCTGTGGCTGTCAAGAGTGTTTCCACTGTGCATAGCAAAGATCACATTAGTGATTTTCCCTTGAAAGAACTCTGAACCTTTATTCCCTAACATAATTTTCCGTAAATGAATTCAGAACATTACGTGAGTCCAGCCATGTTGTATTCCAAGCCAAGACCCTTAAAAATCTGTAATGTTCATGATGCCTAAGTTACATATCACTGAAACCCATAAGTTTCAAAGCATACGAGGGAAATAAAAGGGAACAGAAACGATTAATACCTCCCCCATTCGTGCCAGCATTCCATCGACTCGAGATCCAAACTTTCCCCTATAGAACTGTAGCTTATCAACACCTTCTTTTGGAGCAGAGGGTTCAAGAAAGAATGGGTGCCATATGATCTGCAAACACAAACTAACCAAACTTCAAACGAACCTCAAACATAGAAGAAATGGTTCGATCCTCTTTATTGTTCTTTCTCAAACCGAGAGAAAAGTAAGAGAGGAGAAGAGAAGAGGACCTCAAAATCATATTTATCCTTAGATGCAGCTATAGCTTTGTCCAAATTTTTCTTCCCAACATAGCACCATGGGCATACAGTATCTGAGCTGATGTCAATTTTAATGAGCTTCTTCCCACTGCTGCTACTAACGGATTGAGACATGACGCTTTGGTTTCTGCTGCCTTTCTAGGCAAAGATTTTTAAGTTAAGTTCAATTCCCAAAGTATCAAAACAAGTGTTCAAAAACCTATTGAAACTTCATCAGATGAATAAGACCCATTTGCAGATGATCACTTGTCTTAGGTTTCAAAGCACGTAAAAGGTGAATTTCATTGGTATCAAAATTTAGATATGCATCCAATGAAAGAAAGAACATGTTCTATTTCTCTCTATAATTCAAATTACGTTCTTGAAGACAAATAATTTGCATCTGCTTCTTATAGAGAACCTCAACCTATTCTAAGTAATCAACGAGTGACAAAAACTCGCAAATACGAAATCTTTTTGTAAGAAAGTTTCCAACTTTCAACATGCATAATCCAACAATCAAAACTGAATGCAATAGAAGGAGAGCTTAGCTCAATTTCCTCATCGTCCCTCCAACATATCCCCACTCACAACAGGAAAAGGAAACCGTAATGAAACAGAAAGCCCAAACAGGAGACAGAAAGGTGTACCTGGTTGAAAAACAAAGAAGGTGATCCTTTGGGGAGAGATAACAATGGCATTGTGAATGGGAACCTGGAAAGGTCTTGGCTTTTCTACTTGATGACGATGACGATGACATTCTATCTTTGACCATTCACCTAACAATTTACCAAATTATAAAAATGGAAACTTGAATCTGAATTGGTCATCTTGTCCGGCCCAAAATATCCAGACAGATGAGTTCAAAGGTCGTCGTGTGTGATTCGTATATTCGTATATCTAATCCAAACTTTGAAAAAAAAGGCCTAATTTGATACACGATCCAAATTTTAAAAGATTCAAACTTGTTGATTTCAAGTTGAATTACAACGTGTCTCAAATCAAATATGTGATTAGAGTGGAAAATAACCCGAATTAGACCATCGATCCCACAGCTTAACTTGATCCTCCCAACAAGTGATTTCAATCCAATTTAAAACTCGCTGAAATTCAACCTGTATGATTCGTTGGCTTCGGATCCATTCAAACTATATATCATTTTTATTAATCTTATTTTTGACATATTGTTTTATCTAAAAATGCATTTTTTAGTTATTAACAGATAATTTATAAACTAATTTTCTATCGTGTTTTAAAAGTTGAAATGAAAGTCAAATTTACAAGATAAGAAGTTTAAAGTTTAAAAAGTTCAATTGTATTAGATCATCATAAAATTAGTTAAAAAATAAATAAAATGTTGAAAAATTATTTAAAATGTTCACAATTTAAGGTTTAATAAAAAAAAGAGACTATTAAATAAAAATTAATTAGATTATTTATAAAAACTAATTAGTTTTAAAAATTAAATAATTAATTAATAAAATAATCAATTTTTAGCAATAATAATTATTAAAATAAATCAAATTAAAAAATTATTTAAAATTTCCGTGATGAACGGATAAAACCAATTCATTCTTTTAATCGTTAGTTTTCTAAAAGAATTGCAAATTGTAATAGAAAATAACGGTCATTCTTACTTTTGAGTACTTAGGGCCATCCAAGTGTCTCGGAACAGCAACCTCAAGCTTGTTAACACATATCCTCCAAGCATCTCGGAACAGCATCATCAAACTTGTTTATGTTTAACTTACAAATGTTTATGTTTAACTTACAAAAGTTTATGTAACTCGAAGGTGAGGATGATCCTAAAACATCAGTAATGGGGAACAACTGATGAAACAACCGACCTGGAATGGCCTAACTAAGTTTAGCTCACTCTAATGGCGTCTCATTACTCACCTTTTTAAATTGGCATATTTCAGGAAGAGAAGAGAAGATAGTTCCCAAAATTAGATACATTTGGCAGAAACAGTTGTATTTTCCACATTACACAGGTTGCAATACAAAGATAAATCTTATCCGTTTATTCAAATAGAGATGTGCCATGTTCAGGTGATCTTATCTACCTGTTCACATGGCTGATCATCCAGTGTGGCAAGCATATGTTATTACTAGTTCCAACATGAGCTCGACCCTCCTCACTTTGGGTCGTTTTTTGTATCATCTGCTCCTCCAAACTGCAGAAATTTACACACAAATTCAGTTTAGCTGTTGATAACATTCCTGAAAGTTGTAGCAACAACTACTAAGATAACTGGGGGATAGCAACACAGTTCGACCCGACCCGACACCTATTATCTTCAGTAGGAATTTAGTTTGAATCTCAATCAAACCGTCACAGAACAATGTCGTTTTCTGGTGAGAGTTTCGGCCAAGCTTTGGATTGGCCTTTCAAGTCGAAAGTTGAGTTAACTTGAATATCAATCAATTAAAACTTAACTCTTTAACTTTAGACAAGTCTAAGCTGAATCGAGTTTTAATTGTCAACTCTATATATAATTGGCAAATAATACTGATTCGTATTCAAAAGAATAATTGAGTTAAAATATTTATTATGCTTACGTCTCTCTAATTTTCCTGAATAATTCTCTCTTTATTTATAATAAAATTTTAATTCTTACCTTTAACGTACAATCAAACATCACATACTATTTATAGAGCCAACATAAATTCTAGACTCATCAAATCAAAGGTACTTAATCTTAGAAATGAAATAACAAAATGTTATATATAAACACAAGCACTTTATCATAATTCTTTTTAGATAACTTCAAATCCAGATTTAACTATTCAATTAGTCCTTTAAAATAAAGTTTATTTCTAACATGAGACTCATCAAATAAGTCCTATGATGTTGGATGCTATAGTTCACTATTTTATAGATTCTTGCACCACTAGCATTAGAGTAACTTGTGAAAAACAAGGATGAGTTATAACTTAATTTAGAGACCCATTTTTGAGCAAAATAGAGATGAATCTTACCCCATAGTTAGAGAAGGGAGTGACATCATTGGCTGCTGCGATTGTTGAGTGAAGGAGGATGAGTTTTGGGCATGATTTTGTTCTTCCAACTGTGGATTTGCAACCAGAATTTGAATATTTTTATGAAAGGAAAAGCTTCGTGACCGGTGACGGGTAATTAGTAAATATCAGTGGTCATTGATACCGTAAATGGCAAAAGACCACTTGGTTTTTGTGTTTGATATTGATTATACAAGTTAAAAAGCATCATTTACCTGCTTTGTCATTGCATTGTTTTGCTCTTGCAAGGCCCTTCCCTGAAACAATCAGATAAGAACATGCTTTGCTCACATGAAACTCATTTCGAATTCAATATACACGTTATCTTTAACTTTCTCACTAATGAAAGTTCTGATAACTAGACAAGTTGTAATGAAAGTTACCTTTTTCTGCAGCTGGGAAATAGACTCATTGATCAGTTGATTCTGCAAAGTTCATCCAATACATATACTGTGACCCTTGTCTTTACTCAGAAATAATGTGTCTAAAATTCTGTAGAAGAATGTTAGATTCACCTTTCTTGATCTTACTCGCCTAAGGGCAGTATCGATTTGATGCTCCAAGTGTTGGAGCTCCCTAAGACTCATGAGGTCCAAATCTTCTCCGGCATAGTTCCTCAACAAAATCAATGTGAAGTATGTCAGATCTTTTTTGTTTTTTGTTGTTACTTTAAGGTTTTATGCAAACTTGTGAAAAAGCAAGCGACTTGGCATCAAAGATTGAAGCTTGCTTGTACCTTAGGTTTCTTTGTAGGGCTTCAATTCTAGTCAGGAGCTTAGGTTGTTCCAGAGTCCAGCTTGCCTAAACAAACATGCAGCTCACAGAAATAAATCGGTGAGAAATGTTCAGATCATTTATTTTTAGCAATTTTGAAGATGCAATCTTGTTTCAGTAGAATAATTTTAAATTTCAGTTACAAGTTCGGACCGTTACTGCGATTTGTCATAATTGCAGATGCATTTCCCAACAATTCAAAACCTTTGGTATAGACTATTTCTTTTCTTAATCTTGAGTGAACCTGGCACACAAAATCATCACTTTGCACTGCTAGCAAGTTCTGGATGGGAAGCAGTTTTTGATAAGATTATGATAGTTAAGTACCTGAAGCTCCAAGTTAATAGGAATAAGCTGACCCTGAGCCTGTGAATGTCTCTCGTATCTTTCCAGAATATTGTCCATGCTGTTACAGAAGGAAAATTTCTGATGTAAGATCAACAAGCCCTATATTCATGAAGTTAAAGGTTTTAACATCAATCAAGTATGACAAGAAGAACCAAACAAGAACAAGTATCTTGCGAATGAAGAATTAGAGATCATAAACACAAATGGGTTGAAGTTGTATGTGAGGCATCAAGGTCTGAAACCATTAATAGATACTAGGATTGTGGCTACTTTCCATTATAAATAGTGTTTCTAACTCATTTCAATAACTAGAGTTTAATTAATTTCTAAGTTCTATGAAATTCTAAATTGGGTTATTGTTGAGTATGAACTTGGATTAGGCTACACCTGTGTTCATATTGGAGTAATTTCAATTAATCCTCGCATTCATTTAATCTTTACTTCCCTAAGACAAAAGGTACTTTTGACATTTTAAGTAGAATAGCCAATTTATTTGGGACCTTGAACTTTGTCCTATTTAAAGATTAGCTCTTTGTCTTTATGTTTTCATACCAAGACTTCCTTTGTAAATGAAGAGATATTAAAGGAGCTTCTTACTTTCCAATCAAATCTTCTTACATTTAAAAATATGCAAAAGAAAAAAATGGAACTTCAAATTGCTAATTCGTTGTCAGAGATGACCTGTATTTTTCTATTATAAAACTCTATTCGAGATTTATCGGTATTTAAGAAAGATTTTTTAATCCTTAAGTTGAAAGATATAAAGTAATGAAATAGGGATTAAGTGAAATAGAAATCACTTTAAAATACTTGATATCAAATTTCATATTGAACAGAAAAGAAGGGATGAAGTGGTTTATGAGTTAATAGAAAAAAAGTTAATAAATTCTTAATTAATTATTTTCGAACATATGACTCTTAAACTTAAAATAGATTATTATTAAGTCAAACTTTGAGATGAATAATAAGAAAAGTGAGAAAATTCTGCATTATAAATTAAAATTCTGCATTATAAATTAAATATTGATGAGAAAATTAATAAGTGGAACGTTAAATCTCACATTTAAAAAGAAAGGAGTGAAATGACTTACAAATTGTTAAAAAAGACTAATAATTAACTATTTACGAATATATAATTCTCTTTAAATCTGAAACAGAGTTATTATTAGGTCAACCTAAAATTAGAAAATTATAAGATTACCTAATTTTTCAAGAGCTATCATACGAAGAAATGAAAGAAAATTATGTATTATAGATTAAATTTTGATGAGAAAATTAACACGTAGAATGCTTAAATCCCACATTTAAAAAGAAAGTAGTGAAATGATTTACAAATTTATTAAAAAAATGTTAATTAACTCGTAAATTAACTATTTTTCGAATATATAGTTCTCTTTAAATCTGAAACAGAGTTATTATTAAGTCAAATATAAAAATAAAAAAAAATAGGATTACCTAATTGTTCATGAGCTATTATTTCCAGCACAATTTGCATCATAACATTCATAATCACAGCTTGGACTTGGCTTACCTGACTGATGTTAAAGCACTTCCTATACTTCTCTCAACTAAAGCAGGACAAAGTCCCACCTGCCTTAACTCGTAGGAGATGAATTGGTTAGATTGTGACATGATTCCTACATTATATCTTATAAAAATAACAGGTCTCATCTGTTTCTATCAGGCCACCAAGTATAGTTTTGTCTCCAGCCAAATGGAGATATGTAGTTTCCTTTCCAAAGAACCTTCAATATGGTCTTAAAAAGGAGAAAAAAGAAGAAGACAATCTTTCTCCTGTATCAGACTTTTTGACTCTAGATACGGTAGAGCAGTGTGTAGAAGATGACTTTTTGATGAGGATGACTCTCTAACTTCTCTATCTATCTTCATTGTAGTTCTTTCATTTCCAGTTTTGAGGTTTCAAGATCTTTACAACTTATGAGGAACTGCTTCAAAACCAACATTTCAACTAGAGTGTCTAGATCTTTTGGAAGGTCCATTACATGCTAGTTCTCCCAAGTTTCACATGCTATTCAGTATCATAAGTGGTAGGTTGCACAAACAAAATAGAGAAAGTAACTCAATAAAAGGAAATGCATTATGCTTTTTAATGTAAATGAGAAAATAAACTATATTAATTAGGGTATACAATAGAAGGAATTATTCTATTTTCAAATTTCACCTTCATCACATATAGAATTATCTTTTTTTTTCTATGAATAATGTATATTTCCTTTAAGATTTGAGAAAGGAAAATTTAAAAAAATTAAACCACATCATTTTTATAATAGGTAAATATTTCTTTTTCTTTCAAACTTATCGAAATTATCGAGTTAAGATGATACAGATCAATTCTTTCTTTCTAATAACTTAAGTACTATCTGACGAAGATAAATCATAATTAATCATTCATCAATATTATCAATCCATTATTCTTACAACATTAAATTTGAAGTATTACATGATAACACTAATTCCAATATACCTACTAATTAGAAAACAAAATCCTTTTAAGGGTATAGTAAAATTACTTAAAATGAATTGGTTTGGAACATGTTTGCTAATGAAAAAGTTGATTTGATATATCAACATATAAATAAATAATTCATCCTATACAATTATGAGGCCTTGAAATTTAACATCTTATGTTACTAAAAACCAAAGAAAACTTGTATAACTGGTGATTGTTGGACATCTATAGCTACTAACAAGAATATAATTTTTTTAGAATAAAATATTATTTATTTAAGAATAATAACCATTAAAATATCACCTAAAGGAATACTAGTTCACTAAAGTTTCTCATTAAAATGGAAAGTTATCAAGCAACTATATATCTATAAGGATTCTAATTGTATTATGATCTAAACTAAATTAGAATTGTTATAATGTTTGCTGAGTAAGAATAACCCTTTTCTCCACTGGTAACCCAAATCCTAGCTGGAGATTATGTAATAACCTGTTTTGTTTCTTTCAACATGCATATATGAAATGATACCTTAGTCTATGTATAGATCCATAACTGTTGATTTACTGAATTCAAAAATCTCTATGTTCTTAAACATGGAAAATTAAGAATGAAAAGGTATGGACTATGGAGTTTTAATGGAGGACAAACGGTTTTAACACTTTGAAACCAAAAACCTATAGATGGAACAAGGTCCCCACGCCTGGATTAGTAGTGGAAGATCTTTGCGGAAAACTTAAAAAGTATAACAACCTAAGATTGGTTTGATCATTGAAGAGGCATATATATCCTAGGTCAGGTAGCACCAACAACAATAGATCCCAACATCCTAGGTCGAAAACCAAACACAAAAAGGACACTGCGCCACATGACACAAAGCTCTAGGAACCCTTTGGCTCTAGGTTTCTTCATGGCGAAAGTGTATGTGAGAATGCTCAGTACTTCATAAACTAAGGGGTGTTAAACCTCGTACAATAATTTTAGCTTAAACACAGAAAAAAGGAAGAGAAAATTCCGGTGATTATAGGTTGTATCTTGATATATGTGTATGTAACAATTTGTTCTCTGGTGTCTCCGTACAAGTTAAAAATTATAATGATACAGTAATATGAAAAAGTTTGCAGAAAATTGCAGACAATGGGTGGGGCAGTAAAGATGATTTGTATAGTAATGTTAAGTCTTTGAAAAGCAGTAAAAAAGAAAAAAAGGACATAAATTCAAAGCAGACAAAACCCACCTCAGGAAGTAAATTACAGAAACTAAGAGTCTAAAGGAAAGCAAAAAACATGCAAGAAAATGAAATAAATGGAGGTAGAGAAGGTAGATAGAGATACAGGTGTGGAGGTGTAAAACCTTAAATCGCTGGAGTACTCAAAGAGCTTTCCTTTGCTTGAGAAGACGATCAAAGCAACATCAGCATCACAAAGAATTGAGATCTCCTTAGCTTTCTTTAACAGACCAGTCCTTCTCTTAGAGAACGTCACTTGCCTGCTAATCTTGTTCTCGATCCGCTTCAACTGAACCCTACCTCTCCCCATTCCCAACTCTTCTGTACCTTTTCCTTTGTATAAACTCTATATCAAGTAAAGAAAGCTCTCAGACCAAATTCAAGAAACCCCCTCAAGCTAAATTTGCTGTCTCATTTAGAGTAAAAGAAGAGAAACCCACAAGAGCAAAGATTAAAAAAATGATAATAAACTTAAGAGTTCATACTTCTTATGTAGTAAGTAATCATGGGCAAGTTTCCATTTTTGTGTTCTTGTTATTATACGAAAGGAAAAGGGTTTGTGTGTGTGTGTGTAAGAAAAAAGAAGAAAAGGAAGAAAAAGAAAAGAATAGGAATGGAGTAGTAGCACTTCAGGTTCGCTGGCTTTCCTTTTCTTTTTTTGTGTGTGTGTGGGTGGTCAAATAATGGTGGAATGGGGCTGGAGATTTTAAGAATCTGCAGACAAGAGTACTTGTGGTGTTATGTGCTGTCGAGTTGCCATTGGAGGTGTGTACGAGAATTTGGTCACTGTCTCATTTACAGCCACAGGTTCGGAGAGGAGATGTTTGTTCGTACAAAAACTGGCATGTTCTTGGCTTGGCTTTTCTTTCAAGTCTTATATTGGATTTGTACTGACGGCGCTGCTCCAACTGCTCTACTATACATTTTGCTATTGCTATTTTTGTGTTAATGCTCTTCTCCCTTTTTTTTTTTTTTTTTGTTAAATTCTTCTCCCATTTTGTTGTAAGCAAAGAACCACAAAGGAAAAGACAAAAGCTTTCATGTCATTTAATTTTTTTAAATAATAAAAGAAAAGATATAAAGCTTTCAATTTCATGCCCTTAAAACTTTTTTCTATAACTTCTAAATTTTTAGCAAAACTCACTTTTTAAATCTAATTCTTAAAATTCAATTGAATTAATTAAATCTTATATATATTATAATTTATTCTGAATTATTAATCTAACTTTAATTTTATTAATTCGAGTTGAGTTTAAAAGTTAAGATGGGTTATTATATTAGTGATATTTTATTAATCTATATTTAATATTCATATTACATGCATTTTATAGTTATTTTTTAATCAAATTTAAGAGAAAGAGGTTTTATGAAAATTTTAAAAATTAGAAATAATTTTGAAAATTAAGTAAATTTTCTAAATTATATCTTTTGTAATAATAATAATAAATAATAGCTAACTATTCTATCCATATTTGATGACTCATGGAGACAATAAAAAGATACAATCATATATTTTTATTATTAAACGAAATTTCATTTTTAGAATTTTAAATAAATTTCATTAAATATGCTTCTAAATATAAAATATAATAGGTTTAATTTAAATAAAATATTTTATTTGATTATTGTAAAGGAAAAGGTATAAATTACTTACTATAGACAAATGCAGCTTACGTTTGATTTTAATTTCATTGATATGCTTAATAATATTCCCAAAAAAAATAATATTAAAAATCATTATGATATGTGAAAAGTAATTTAAATATATATATATATATATATATATACACACACACAAATTTTTATTACCATCCTTGAATTGGATATGGATTTTATTAGATTAAATGATGATTTTTAAGGATAAAAGGAATATTTTATAAAATTTAAAGTTAAATACTTCAAAAACATCATTGATTTTGTTTAATCGAAGTAGTTATATTGGCATACCTGATGGTTTATTAGGTTTATTTATCATATAATTTTATAGGTTCAAGTTTATAAGAAAAAGCTAAAATGAATATAATTTCTTTAATTCGACCATTTAAATTGATAAACTAAACTATTTATACAAAAAAAGGATGCCCTAAAACAAGAAAAGAAACCAAAATGACATATATAAATATATATATTAAACAACAATATTTCCTTTTTATTTAATAAGGTTTAAATAGTAAGGAATAAATGTATGATGTGCTTTTAACTCCGAGTTTATGAAATATAATTATCTTAGGAACTCTAGAAATTCATATTAACCTATCCTTGCTATTTTTTAAAAAGTATAATTATTAGGTAATTGATTAGTAGCACTAAAAATTATAATCGATTTAAGCTATAGAGAATCTAAATATAGATTATACGAGGAGATAATATTAGGGCTGATAATGAACCGATCTTGCCAATTTTTTAAAATTAAAATATAAAATAACGTCTTTTTTTAATTGAGTTAGACCGATTCATAAATCGGTCATTGTCATCCCTAAATAATAATCTAAATCGAAGAAAAAGCTACCTAACTCATAAATACTAGAAGAAAAACTCAATTTATATAATATCATTTATTCCTCAGATAGTGATATTTATTTTTAAAAAAATATATTCTAAAATTTTGTGGTCCCAAATGTACCATGCAAAAAGGAGAATTTTATTTTATGGAATAGAGTTGGTAGCCTTTTACGCTCTTAAACGCCAAATACTTGGGGACCATTATGCTAATCGGCTCCCTAGAAATAAAGTATTTATTATAGAATTAACTTGTCCAATTTTTCATGGGGACCATTTGTACAAAAACTCAGAAAACCAAGAAATTCAAAATAAAGGCAAGAAGTACAATAACAATGCATCGATTGTAGGCCTATTTTAATTAATATTAATGTTTAATTAACAAAATTATATAGCTAATTAGGGACATACTTCTCGATAACATATTAAATCTTGTCCTTAAAAAGAAGGTTATATATATATATATATATATATCTTAACACCCTTAAAGGGTTAAAAATTTTCACATATACTCAAAATATAAATTTTTAAAAAATACATATTTTTCAATTAGATAAAAATATATATTTTCCTTTAATTAAATGTATTTGTGAAACTTAATTATAAAAGTGATCCTATTTTATGTCTATATCTATATTTACATATTTATAACTCAGAAATGTTAAATATGAGATATTCCACATTCAACTATTATCGACTTTAACATAAAGGGCAAACCTATATATTAGGAAGAATCATCATGCTATTATATATGCTACAAGCTGTCAACTTGTTTGCAAAGTACCATTCATGCTCTTTTATTTGGGTTAGAGTTAAACATTCATGCCTATGGATTTGCTCTTTTTATTATGTTCTCAATTATTGTAGCTTATCCTAATACAACTTTTGCAAGCGAATGGTTTCAATCCTAAAATAGTGGAATATGAATCAGTTTTCTTTTAATGATTAAGAACAAAATATACATATCTTGAACGAGCCCTAAAGTGATGAAACTAGTCTAACTTTTAATTAACTTGATAGATTAAGCATTCCAATTCGATAGATTTATAGACACTTATGCATATCTTATGTTTTATCTAAGTGCACTTGAAAGATCATAATTACACGTCTAACAATATAAGAAAAATAGATACACATTATTACTTGATCGAAAATCCTACCTATTAATTAGCTATTATGGATTAGCTTTGAGATTGAGTGTCTGTTTAGTTGAGCTGTTGGAGAGTGAATAAATACTTTTTTTACCGCAAAAATTTTTTTAAAAAATAAATGAGTGTTTAGCTGTAAAATAAAAATACTTTTTTAGTAGATATAGCTTTTTTGGCAGCTAAAATATAATTTTTTTAAGAAGCTCAAATTTAGAGCATCTAAAAAAAGTAAATTTTCAGGTAAATTTTTCAAATCAATTAATTAACCTATTTTTTAGTCATTTTTGTTCTTATGTTTTACACATAATTTCCACAATACCCACAAACACATCTTCACGTTTATTTTGTGGTTTATTTATAAGTTTTAATATTTATTTTTTATGATAGTTTTACTTATATGTTATAATCTATATACAAGATTTGGTTAGATATATTTTCATTTATGTTTTATATAGTTTAAAATTATATAATAATTAATATATTGTACTTTGCATATTGTTTAATATATTTTAAATAATATTTATATGCATAAATAATTTTTATTACAAAATAAAATATAGTTAAATTAAAAATATTTTTTATTTTTATGTTACCGAACAATTTATTGTATGAAGTTCTTTTAGAACATTTTTTTTAATGACAGCCAAACAGTCAACTGACTTCTTAGAAAAACTCTTATCAGAAAAACTCTACTGATAAAAGCTCTACTGACAAAAGCTCTATTAATATCAGCTTATCCAATCACTCAATGATTTCATAGTCAAAACTAAATTTAAAAAGTTGAATTCAAGATATAAAATACAAATTAAATTAAAACTAGTTATTCGATACGAAGAGTTAAGGTTAAAAAAAGTTTGCATAAAGTTTAGAGATATGATTATTCCATCATTAAAATTTAGAGGAATCTTTGGTAGGTGGGAATGAAAACATACACGAAGACTTTTCCCAACTTTGGCATGGATGTCATTTTCTTAGACACTATACCTCCCGTACGGACATGCCTTGAATGCATGTATATTACAAAATAAAAATAAAAAGAATATAAGATTGATAGATTCCTGAATTTAATTCTAATAATCAAAGAAAAGCACCGGAGAGAAATGAGATTCTTGAACTCATTATGGAAGCTTTATGATCAATTTTAATGGCTGAAACGGGTGAGAATGATTCTTAGCTTTTGCATTAATGTGGATGTTGTGTATT
>JAOQMQ010000001.1:23663400-23681866 GCA_027563845.1 Erythroxylum subrotundum | reverse complement strand
ACCTCCTGTGTTATGCAGTTCTGTTAATTATAAAATCTGTTCTGAAATGCATTATGTCTGATTTATTGTTAAAGAAAACATTTAATATAGATTAGTTATTACTCACTAAGCTATATGCTTAGCACGGTAGATTTGCCCCGTGTAAGTTCAAAGAGAAGGACGTAGGGACTGGGACAAGTCAACCGCAATGGCCAATGGAGTCTGAGTCTTGTTTTGATAAAAATGTATTTGGAATTTGTTTTGGGCTTGTATATAAAGTGTATGATTCTAAATTGTTGTAAGTTTTTGTAATAACTATGTTTCAGGCTGGTTTTGATTTTTGGAACAAATTTGTATTAAGCTCTTGTGATATAATGTATGTTTGTTTAAGATTCTGGAAATGCATGTATAAAATGTTGCGTACATTTTAAAATGTTTAATTTTGAATGTTATGCTTTCACGAAATGTTTTGAATTCTGTATGTTCTGTGTGTGTGGCACTCGCAATATCCTCCTAGAGGATATTAGGGTGTCACAGCATGTCTTTTGTTAAATGATCAACTATCATCAATTCAGTGCTAACGTGTTCAATGACCACTTTCTTGTCTTTAACACGTTCCCTTATAGATAAAAACTTGATATCTCCGACTACTACTCTTATTGTTTTTAGTTAGAAAAACAGCTGCTGAATTGTCAAAATATATACTCAATGGCCTAGAAGTGAAAACCACAAGTCTAAGCTCATATATGAAACTCCTTAGCCATACACCTTGTGATGTAGCCTCAAACAAGAAACAAACTCAACCTCTATGGTGGAAGTATTAATCAAAGACTGCTTGGCACTCCTCCAAGATATGGCTCCATTAGCAAACATGAAGATATAACCTGATGTTGATTTACGTAAATTAACACACCCAGCAAAATCTAAATCTGAGTACCCTGTTACCTCCAGATTGTCGGTGTGTTTGTACGTAAGCATGTAATCTTTGGTCCCTTGAAGGTACCTCAATTCTTTCTTTGCAGTTCTCCAGTGATCTAATCCTGGGTTACTCTGATATCTACCTAACATTCCAACAGCAAATGTAATGTCAGGGCTTATACAAATCTAAGCATACATTAGGCTTCTGATTGCAGAAGCATATGGAATGTTTTTTATTTGTTCCATTTCAAAATCATTTTTAGGGTATTGGTCCAAATTGAACATATCCCCTTTCACAATGGGAACTACACTAGGTGAACAATATTTCATCTGAAATCTCTCTAAAACCTTATCGATATAGGTTTCTTGAGACAAACCCAAAACACCACAAAATCTGTCTTGATATTTCTTAATGCCAATGACATAAGACGCATCACTCATATCTTTATTTTAGAGAGAAATTGTTTCACATCATATAATAAACCCCTATTATTGGTTGCAAGTAATATGTCATCCACATATAATACAAGAAAACAAATTTTACTCCCACTAACCTTCTGATATATACATTGATCCATAATATTTTCTTCAAAACCAAGTGATGAGATAATATCATGAAATTTCAAATACCATTGGCAGGATGTTTGTTTCAATCCATATATGGATATTTTAAGCTTGCAAACCAAATGCTCGCTAAAATCCTTTAGGTTGTTTCATGTAAACCTCTTTCTCTAGGTCACTATTTAAGAAAGCCATTTTTACATCCATTTGATGCAATTCCAAGTCAAAATGAGCAACCAACGCAAAAATTATACGAAGTGAATCCTTTTTAGACATAGGGAAAATGTATCTGTGTAATTGATTCCTTCCTTTTGAGTGAATCCTTTAGCAACGAGTCTTGCCTTATATCTCTTAATGTTGCCTAATAAGTTTTTCTTTGTCTTAAATACCCATTTGCAACCTATGAGTTTTGCTTCTTTAGGCAACTCAACAATATCTCAAACATCGTTGTTCTTCATGGAATTCATTTCTTCCTTCATGGCATTATACCATAAATTTGATTCATTGTAACTCATGGCTTGTGAAAAGGTTTCATGATCATTTTTGGCTCCTATATTGTAGTCAAATTCTTGTAGATATACATCATAATCACTAGTCATAGCTTATTTTCTTGTTCTAGCAGATCTCCTTAATGTTGCATCAACATCCTCCTGTAGAGTTTTTTGTTCAACTGGTTGCTAAACGTTTTTAGGTAATTCCTGAATAAATGGATCTATTAGATTATCAGCAATTTATGGAACATCTTGATTGTCATTTATGTTTATGTTAGGCTATTGAATTTCAACAATTGGTTGTACAAAGTCTGTTTGAACTTGAGGATCATTGTTAATGACAATCACCTTACTTTTTGACATAGAAGGTTGAGTATCCAAATGATTATTATCAGAAACTATATCTTGAAATTGATCCCTCCCACTAATCAAATGATTCTTAAGAAATTTTGCATTTCTTAATTTCACAATTCTAGTGTGATTCGATGGACAATAAAACCTATATCCTTTAGACTTTTCAGCATATCAGTGAAATACCCACTTATAGTTCTTGGGTCTAATTTCTTCTCTTATGGATTATAAATTTTTATTTCAGACGGAAAATGGCATCTTTGGAACAGCCTTGATTAGTACCTGGTTTAATATATACATAACCGTCTTCAGAGCTTCAGACCATAAGGACTTGGAAATTTTGGAGCTACTCAGCATACTTCGTACCATGTCCAAAAATGTTCGGTTTCTTCTTTCCGTCACACCATTCTGGTCTAAAGATCCAGGCATAGTGTATTGGGTTACTATCCCATTTTCTTGAAGATATCTCACAAATGGATCAAGCGCTTATTCACTTTTAGTATATCTTCCTTAATATTCTCCACCTCTATCAAATCTTACGATCTTAATTTGCTTATCGCATTGTTTCTCTATTTCAACTTTGAACATTTTAAAAGCATCTAGGGCTTCATTCTTGTTATGAAGCAAGTAGAGATGCATATATCGTGAACAATCATTTATAAATGAGATGAAGTATGTCTAACCATACGAGTCCATATCTGGACTACAAATATCCGTATGTATGATTTTCTAATATGTCTGAACTTCTCTTGACACCTTTCTTTGATTTATTGGTCTACTTTCCCTTTATGCAGTCTACACAAGTATCAAAATCAGCAAAATCTAAAGTACTAAGTATTCTATCAATCACCAATCTTTTAATCCTTTCTATGGAGATATGTCCTAATCTCCGATGTCATAACATAGAGGAATTTCCACTCATGACACAACCTTTTGTTCTAGCATGAACATGTTTTGTATTGTAACAGGTATTATCTTGTAAATTAAAATGAAAAAGATCATTAAATAATGTACCATTCCCAACAAATTTAGATTTATAATGTAACTTTAAAGATTTGTCTGAAAATGAAAGGAATATCCAAATGGTACACGTCTTGAAACTGAAATCAATTTCCTAGAGAAATTGAGAATATAAAATGTCTTTTCTAGTTTTAAAATAAAACCAGTAAATAAAATTAAATTGCAATTCCCAACAACCTCCACAGGTGAACGTATCTTGTTTCCGGATAAGATATATTACTCACTTCTCACTGACTTTGTGTTTTGCAAATCCTGCAACACATTTGTAATATGGATTGTACAACCAGAATCAGTCCATCATGTGTCATGATAAATTTCAGCCATATTAGATTCAAAACAAACTAATGAGATTAGATTACCTTTCTTTACGTTTATCACAATCCTTCTTCATGTGTCCTTTTTTTTCTTGCAAAAGAAGCATTGCATTCCTTCTTAATGTCAACTTAGATAGGTATTTAACCTTTTCCCTTTGAGTTGACTTGATTTTTCTTCTTTCTTTGAACAACTAGTTGTGCACTCTGCGAGCTCTCTCCTTGTTCCATCAACAATCTCCCTTCCTCTTGAACACACATAGTCGTTAATTCATTTATTGACCACTTATCCTCATGTGTATTATAAGAGATTTTAAAGGGTCCGTATAGTGGTAGAAGGGTATTTAAAATGTAATGCACGACGAAAATATCAGACATCTCAACCTTTATTTTCTTTAACTAAGCCGCAATGCCTTTCGTCTTCATGATGAGCTCACGCATACCTCAGACAATTGCTTTGTCTAAAGTTTCAAACAGCTCATCAACAACCTATTATTATACATTTTATACAGTATGTCTCAGTTGTCATGTAACAAGTGAAGCCCATTTTTTATTTTTAAAAATAAAAAATAACTGAGTTAATTAACTTCGTATGTTAGGGTTTATTGTTGAATATTTTGAAAATATTAAGTTCAATGTTAATGTTTCGAAATGTTATGATTTGTTCTATATTTTGTTGTGAACGTTGAAGATCAAAATGTACTTTTGGCCTTAAAAGTATTCATGAACTTCCTTGAAAAAGGATTTTGTTTTAAGACGGTGTTAGCAAATTATATACTTGAAATAATTCCGGTAATTACTACTCCAAGTCCATCCAAGCTCGTTATTCACAAGATAAGACATAAATCGAACAGAAAAGAGCTCTGATTTTCACAAGGTTGTGACCGAAAAAGAAATTAAAAGAAAGCCTTTGATCTTATTTTACCTATTATGTCTTTTAATTTAATCACACACTTTTAAAGACATCAAGTGTAAGTGCAAGATTCTATGTATAAATCATTTCATCAAACAAATTACTGCACATTCTATGTGACAGGAACTGAATCTAATGTTCATTTGTCTTCAGAGAAGAAGTGATTGACGGCAGGCATGATTTCAGGTGGACGAGTTCGAAGAAACTTGCGCAGCTTATGTTCTGCATATCTCTCTCCTTCCTCGTAGTTTTCCAGGACTGGCTTGCTGCGATTGGCTTTGTTTACTCTGTTGATAATCGATTCCAAATCCCCACAAAAAGAAAAAGATTCAAAGATTATTTAAAAGAAAAAGAATTCAAAACGAAATAATTTTTCAATCATTGTGAAAATCTTTTCTGGACCTAAAAGAGAAAATAATAAATATAAATAATAAATTAGTATAAATCAAGTATAAAATAATTATTTTAATTTAATTTAAGTATGTAGGTTAATTAAATTTAATTTTAAAATTAATTTATTATAATAAATTAATTAAATTTGAATTAAATATATCTAAAATTAATAAATAAAAGTTAAATTAGATTTAATTAAGTTTTGATTTAAATTTAAAACCGAATTTTTGAGTATGATCGAGTCTAAATTCTATATTAGAATTTAAGAATCCTAGTCTAATAAAAATATGCCATCATAATTACCTGACGTCAGGGTTCAGGAAAATGTTCCTGGTAAGCTGAAAGATACACATGCTCGTGACAAAGGTCATTGCACCCAATAGTGGATAGACCTGGTGACATAATTAAGCAAAAGTCATTAACGGATATAGACAAAAAAAAAAAAAAAACAGGTGAAAAGGAAAAATAGATTCACATTAGAAGCGACAAAATAAAGTTTCCAAGCAGGAAAAATCTAATGTTTTAAAAATTAAACCGAAAGTTAAATTAGTAACGTAAGAAATTTAAGATTTAAAGGGTCAATTGGTATTAAAATGTCATAAAATTAATTAAAATTAAATACTTTAAAATATGATAAAAAATATTATCCTTACCGATCGAAAATTTTTAAGTTTAATTAAAAAAATTAGTTAGTTAAATAAAAATTAATTAATTTACAAAAAATGACTAATTAATTAATAAACTAATCATTTTTAACAAAAAGGGTTATCAAAATAAATCAAATTGAAAATTAAAAACTAAATTAATAATTAACCGGTTTAAATTTTTTAAAATTAAACCGGTCGAACCAATTCAATTTTTTAATCATTTGAAAAATTTTGTTACGAAAATATCATGATATAGTTGCAAAATATTTTACAAACTTATCTTTACTAAATAATTTTTAAAATTCAATTAAATATTAAAATGTTCACTTATAATTCAAGACGGATAGAATCCACCCATTGAAAGAAATATTATCTTTTTCCATATTGTTAGTTAAAAAAAAAAAAAGTACTTCTAACCAAGAATCACCACTTTATATCTTACAATTTATGATAGAATAAGTAATTTATACAAAAATTTCCAACTTCAAACAAAACACATTATAAATTTATTTTAATTATATACTTATTAGATTCTAAGAGTCAACTTTTACTAGAGTTCGAGAGATTCAATAATATATAGCTTTACTTTTATATAGTAAAGAGGCTATTTTCCATCGATTCATATATAATGCAAATTTATGCGTATATATGTATAGTTGACTAGGTGGTAATATAAATGAAATAGTTTTATTTTTTCTCTTTTAATATGATCTAAACAATAATAATTATTGTAACTTAGAAAAACTCTCCATCTAAGATATAAACTTCTTAAAATAACATTAATTAAAAAAAGAAGAAGGATAAAGTGGGAAACTAATGATTTCTCCTGTACTTACCTCTGGTCTCATCCAACGACCCATTTGAACGGTTATTATGCTTCTGAAGCGAGCCTTGGGTTACTCTTGGAACTTGAACACACGATGTATAGTATGCAAGCAACTGTTATATATGGAGGATTGATCAAGACTCAGAGTCGGGTTGGTATATATATATATATAGAGTGTGTTAAGATGACGAGTTTAGGAAAGTCAGAACTTGACTTTTCTTTGCAAAGTTTTTCAGTGGGCTGAGTTTTACGTTTTCCTTGGCTTTGCCTGGAAAACTATGGGCATTAGCATCTTGTTTTTGCTAAATTACGAGTTTTTCAATCAGCCAGTTGCATATAGTTTCCAACTTTGGAACTTTCCCAATCTGTCATTAGAATGTTCCTTCATCTTAATTGTTTGAATTTAAGCTGAATTTAACTAAATTTAAATTTACTAATTCTTTTTTAAGTTTAATAAATAGTAGTAAATTAAATTAATTCGAACATGATTTTAAACTAAAAAAAATTAATAAATGTTCTGTGATGATTGACCTCATCTTTTATTTGACTTGAAATTCGAAAATTATAAAAAAATAACTTCTTTTATATTTTTAATTTTAGAAAATAAAAAATGAGGTTACGATCACTGCTTGGGCTTAACCGGATTTTGAGTTGGACCTAACCTTGAATGAGCTGGATGGATTATCAAACTAAATGAAGAATACCTAGAAGCAATAAGTAGGCTTGATAATCGAGTCCAGGCTTAACCTGGGACTCAAGATTTGATAATTATAAGAAAGGCGATGTTATTTTGCAAATAATAATGGTTTTTTAAAATTTTAAAATGGAAGAGAATAAAGACTCCATTTTGAAGACATCTAACCAACTTGTTGAAGTGAAATGGAACACAACTTAGGCTTCGCCGGTTAGAACTGGAGGTAGACTCTATCGCGGTACACCATATCATCTCTTCCTCAGACAACTGCTCTATGGCTCTTAACTTCATTGTTACGGGTATCCACGAATTATTCATGCGGAATTGATTTGTTATTCATCGACATATTTATCGAAAGAGCAATAGATGTGTTGACGGATTTACTACTCACGCAGAACATTCTATTATTGGTGTCATCTTTTTTTATACTACACTTATAGGATACCAACATCTCCTTTTATAGGATGTGTCGGGGATATGTTTCTCCATACTTATTTTGTAACTTATGTCGTATTTTTCCTTTAATAAAAAAATAACACTTAAAAGTTAAAAGAGAAACAAAGCACTCTCTTTTAATCATTGCCTTAATTAAAGTTTAAAAAAATTGTACTTTCTAAGAATGTGATTAGTTAACTTGTAAGTAACTGTCATTCATGATTGGTAAATACTTTTTTTTTAAGAAGTACCGCAGTTATTACTTTATTTAGATTGACATAATAATCTGTAAATTATGTTAACCGAATATTTCGTACTAGGCAAGTCTTGTACGATAGACTTGATCGAAAGAGCGTAAATATGGAGAATTGAGCACAAAATCTTTTAATCCTATTCCTCTTCACTTTACCGACTCAATCTTCCCGTGCTAATGTGAAATTTAGAAGATTGAAGCTATAAATAAAAATTGTTCTAATATGATAATCAGATCACAAGTTTGAATCTTACCTCTTTGTAAAAGTTATTAAAAAATTGCTTATATTAATAACTTAACTGTACATTGCTGTTGTTGTTAATTTGTTAATAATTTCTTGTGTTTGGGATAAGCTTAAGAACTTAATAATTACGAGTTCGTAACTAAATTTAAAATTTAAATTCAAATTTATTGAATAAAATTTTCAACTCAAAATTATATATATAATTTAGATTTAAAATCAAATTAAATTTTAGATTATATTTTTATATTCAAATATTAATTCGACTCTTATTTTTTAAAATTAATCTAAACTCAAACCGCTTTTTTTTAAAAGGTCTCCTCTAAGATCTATGTTTGACCAGAGGATTCCCAGTCAAACACGCTTAACCAATGGAAACGTGTCGGCTATCTTCTCCCTCTTTGGACAAGCCTTTTTTTTTTTTTTCTTACTAATTTATAAGGACTTTTCAAATGTATGGACTCATAATTTTAAATTATTATTTTCTAAAAATTGCAATAAGTATAATATATATATATTATACATAAAATATAATATAAATTATAGGCATAAATTAATATAATATTATTGAGAATTAATTAAACTTAGTTTAATTTAATAACTACATTAATTAAACTTAGTTTAAGACAAACAATTTTTTTGTAAAAATTACAAACGGATCTTTGCAAAATGTGGATATGCTGACTTGACTTAATTTAAATTAGTAATTATAATAATTATTAATTTAATTAATAAGTTATATATTTATATATATTTTAGAAGTTTAAGAATTTTTTTTATAAATGTTTATAATTAGTAAATTCCTATTATCATAAATATTAGATTTTTCATGATAATAAGGAAGTATATATATTTTTATCAATTTTAAGATAAATAATTTTAAAAATTACAAACAAAATTTAAAGATTATTTTTAAAAAATTATTTAAATCCTATTATTCATCATTTTCTAGAATAAATTTCCTAAAATACTTTTCTTTTTTGCCTCTTTGTTGTCAAATGGAAATGGAAACGGAAAACAGAATGGGAATGAGGGCTGCCTTGAGTTGATTGTCTTTGTGTTGATTGGCTCATATATAATATATTACGGTATAGTTCTATGATGAGAATTCGAGAAATTGGGATCTTGGGAATCTGATTAGGGAAAATGGAGGCATCTAACGCGCGAGTTCATTCTCTCGGCCATACCGAGATTAATTGGGAAAAGTGAGTGCGTTTTCTCCTTCAACTTCCTTTCTTTTCTTCCCTATGATTGTCATTTTGTTTTTGTTTGGTTACCGGGAAAATTAATGAGCGAGACAATCGATTGGCTTATTAAACATAAATGGGCAGTTTCTGTTTTACCCATTTGAGAATGTATTGGTGTCAAAATCGTTTCTTTTGCAAATTGATTACGGAAAGAAGAGATGGGGGTTAATTTTTATCTGCATTTTGTTATGTTTTTTGGGTACTGATCCTTGCAGAATCTGTTAGGGGTAGTAGTTTGGTAATAAGGGATTCCGTTCTTTTACTTGGGGAACATGAACTGTTCGCTAATGTTATTCTTCATCACTGATTTGTGGGAATGTGTTTAGGATATGCCTGAGGCTGTGTTTGAATCCACCTGCCTCGCTTTAGCTCTCTTATTTACTACGAGTTCTCTTGATGATTATGGAATTGAGGATGTTTTGCCTTGGTCCGTCAATTGGCATTGGCATTGGCATTCATCTCCCATGCCCTTGTTTAGTTTGTTTGCTTCTATTGAGACATGGCTCTATATCCGTCATGTGCTTACTTCCACCCGTTTTTGCAGGCTTGATAAGACTAAGTTTTATGTTGTAGGAGCTGGCCTCTTTACTGGGGTTACAGTGGCATTATATCCTATGTCTGTTGTGAAAACTAGGCTTCAGGTTGCTACAAAGGATACTGTTGAGAAAAATGCTTTTTCTGTAATCAGAGGTATACTTAAAACAGATGGCATTCCAGGTCTCTATCGAGGGTTTGGAACAGTTATTACTGGTGCAATTCCAACTAGGATCATTTTTCTCACTTTGTTGGAGACTACAAAAGCGACTGCTTTCAAGATAGTTGAACCTTTTACACTGTCAGAACCTACCAAAGCTGCTATAGCTAATGGCACTGCTGGCATGATTTCATCTCTTTGCGCCCAGGCAGTGTTTGTTCCAATTGATGTGGTATGTGTTTAAGGTTCTCATCAGTTATTCTAGTAGTTATCTTCCGTTACACAAATATATAGTAACGGATACACATCTGTCAGGAGTACTGAAATGTTGTGCCTGGAATGTGCTTTTTATGCTTTGTGCCTACCCACCACCCCAGGCCAAAGCTTACATTTTCTCAATGAGAAGCAGAAGCGTGGGAGTTGCTAAGTTTTCATTTGATATCATTGTCCAGGTTAGCCAGAAGTTAATGGTACAAGGATATTCTGGTCATACAAAGTACGATGGGGGTCTGGATGTTGCTCGTAAGGTTATAAAATCTGATGGTATAAGAGGGTTATACAGGGGGTTTGGTCTATCAGTTATGACTTACTCTCCATCTAGTGCTGTATGGTGGGCAAGTTATGGTTCAAGCCAGCGTGTCATCTGGAAGTGAGTTCTCATTTTCTTCGTCGTCTACAATGATTTTGAAGAGCTTCATTTTCTTCCCCTTCAATCAGAATCACGATTGCTGTGTCTTTAATCCTCTCATTGATGATCCTGTGTGGCTTTGAACTTCATTTTGCAATTTGACTTGCATGTTGGCCTCAATTATGTAGTTTTACAAGTTTATGTGATCTTCCTTAAAAATATTTATGTTTGATATCACAAATTAACCATTTTGAATTCGTCATGCTCTCCGATCTCAGAGAGCTTGTTAAAGCAGGGGGAACTGCTACACGTTTACTTTTAGTTAACATGAAATATCCTCAGGTTACTGCCAAGGATCTGAGCTATTGGTTATGATAAAAAAATGTATTAAGAAGTTAGAAGTCTGAGCCATACTTTTTTTTCTTAATGGTGGGTTCTAGGGTACCCTGAGAGCTTATGCTCTATGCATGCAAGTAAATAGTAACTGGCCGTATAAAGCTAGTCAAGTTGGTAGGATAGTGCTCTATGAGTTTGTTATCTAAGATAACCTTAGTTTATGATAATTTAATTACTCATTCTGCATTGCAGTGTTTGATCTTTTGTAGTCAACCTCTAATTGTTTTGGGTAGACTTTTAGGTCATGACAGTGACTTTGAAGGAACTCCACCTAGCAATATGAAGATTATGCTTGTTCAAGCTACAGGAGGAATTATTGCTGGAGCAACAGCATCCTGCATAACAACCCCATTGGACACTATTAAAACCCGGTTGCAAGTATGTTTGTATATGCTTGATGTGAAACTACTATTTTCTCTCGTACATATTATCTTTTCCTCTTGCACCTTATTGTCAGTCACCATATTTGGCTGAATATGCAACATAACTTACAGGTGCCCATCTGTTATAATCTTTGTGAATACTAATCATTATGCAATGACCAACAGAAACAGAATGAGTTATTTAACACAGTTTTGAGGGGTGGAAAGATGTTTCTGTACTATGACTTGCTACATACTATCCTCTTTTTTTTTCCCCATATTTTGTTTCGTATGTGGTGATTAGTTTTCTCTTCCAGGTGATGGGACATGAAAGGAAAAGCTCTGCCAAACAAGTTGTTAAAAATTTGATCAAGGATGATGGATGGACAGGCTTATACAAAGGATTGGGTCCAAGATTTGTCAGCATGTCAGCATGGGGAACCTCTATGATTTTAGCTTACGAGTATTTGAGTATGATCTCTTTCATCTTTCTAGTTCACATTGACAATTTGTCATTGAGGAGTTTATCTGTATTAGATGCTCAAGGCTTGAAACCTTTATCGTAGTTATTTTGTGATTATGAACCTTATGAATTATCTAATATAAGGCTTATTTGATTTACGACTTATCTGTTTTTTGCTTTTGGTGTAATACTTGTTTCTTTGTCTAATTTGTTTTCCTGTAATTGATCTATACCCATGTTCAACATTGATGTATAAATCCATTAATACTTAAAATGTTTTTTCCAACTCAGAGAGGTTGTGTGCGAAGGATGAATAGATGAGCTGCTGAGCTTTCCCACTTCCATTGCTGCTGAAGAGACTTGCAATCTGAAGCTGGCTAGGATTTGCTTGCATAGATTCTTCCCTTGACTGGTTTTCTATTACATTTCTAAAGCTGTAACATTGTAGATACTACAGGCAGCTCTTATATTGTCTTAATTGAGGAGCCAGCCTCATTGTTATTACACCCAGATTACTTCTAGATTAGAAGCTTTTTGGATCCAGCCACAATTCTTTTAGGCATATAATTTTAACTTTGCTTCTTTTAGTCATCATGTTACAGGAAATTTGAATGAGTTGTATCATTTTACGTGTTTAGCAATTGTAAGCCATACTGGCCAAGAATTAAATTTGTACGACATCATTGTCTTACAATCTTCCGTTAGTAGCATTGTGACAAAATTGTTCCATGCAACAATTGATTTGCCTCTACAGGTTCAGAAGTAAATAAGCCTGTTTATTTTTTATTTAATTTCTCGCATGATCGATATTTGGTACTCTGGTTGGTTGATAATGTAGTTGCAGACTGCTTCAAGTTCGTCATTATGCTTATGATCATTGATCATTGATGAATTAAGATCGATCACTTCATCTACTAGCCACAAGAATGACAGCAAATGTTTGCTATCTTCCATTCTTTTCATTAAGAACATAATATGCAGTTACAGGACTCAAGCGAAGTAAGTTGTCATGCTGAACTTCAGGGATTTTTGGAATTTTACTAGTCAAGGATTTTCAATCCTTGGTAGGTAACTTCATCTTCGAATTGGTTTTTCCAGGACTGCAGAGAAGAAAAACTCTTCCCCGAGTTTGTCTGTCTTCGGGACAACTCGCCATAACAGTTTTCTGTATCCTATCCTTGCAAACTCATTCAAGTACAGCTTCAACTCTTCCTTCTTGCAGAAGAAGCGGTCTACCCAAAGGAGCCCTTTTGGTCGAAGAACACGGTCCCAGTCGAAAAGTACAAACTGCAGAAGTTCCATGCCGATCCACCCATCCAAGAAGAGACTGGAATGAACAATGTCAAGAGTGTTATCAAAGAATGGTAATCTTGATCCTATTGATACATAGAGAGGAAGAAGACCTCTCAATGCAATTACCTCACTGAAAGGGGCTCCTATGTTTAAGGTTGCTGATGCAATGGTGACATTCTTTTCTTTCATAAGTGCAGCAAAGGTGCCAGATGTCGGACTAAAATCAAGTCCAATGCGGATTTCCCCTGACTTTAATCTCAGAACTTCATCAATGGTGAATTCTGCTGAAACAGACTCGTTTGTTGGCATCTTCCACCCTACTTTTGTAAGATTGAAACAGTCTGCACATTTGTAGAATCCTTTCCTGGCTGTTGATTCATTTGGAACAAGACAGGAGTAACCTTTGCACTTATAATGGCTCCACAGGATATTAGCATCATTAGGTTGTGTCCAAAGAGAGGAATTTGCTGGAAACGGCTTGCTGTAACTTGGAGGTGTTCTTGAAAAGCATCTCCTTCTAGGCAAAGGTTCACATCCACTGGCTACAAGTTTCTGAGCCAAATCCCAGTCATCTGGGCACATACCATAAGCTTTGTAACTCATGAAACGATCTACATGAGTCGCCATGTGAGAACAAGGTAACCCAATGGAAGGATTGATAGTTTCAACTCCAAGAAAGTTCTTCTTCCCAATTTGTCTGTTTGTTTTTGGCGAGGTATAATTATAGAGCTCACCTGAACTGAAGAACTTTGCACCTCTCAACTCCGCTTGATCCTCACTTTCCTCAGGTTCGGTTAAATCTTCATCAACCTTGCTCATTTCGCTGCCATTAATCGGAACATTTCCTGATAGACTGTCAGCGAGTTTGTCCAAGCATACAGCTATGGTAAGAACTTGATCAGAAAACTTTGCTACAGATCTTGAGACTGAACTCTCATTGTGCAAGTGCTCTAGCAGAACTCCCAGTTTGGTCTGCAAGTTGGAGAGTTGGCTGTGAAATGAGTAAGGAATAGTATCAGGTCTGTGAGAGGTTCTGGTTGCATAGGTAGTGAGGAGCAAATAAGAGTGTGAAACATTGAAATTCAGGATGACAATAGTCAGGAGACAGATAAACAAGAGAGGACATAGCATTAGAAGAGATCTTCCGGTGAGGCATTTCAGAGATCTCTGAGTCGTTTGTATCTGCATATTATCAGAAGTCTTAGTTTCTCTGAAGAATCTGGCTTACTGCTTTCTCTTGGCCATTTTTGACTTTCTTTAGGGAGATCAGATCCTCTTGCTATTCTTTATTCAAGTTTTAACATTCCCAAGATTCTTAATTTCTTAATATATTGTTTCATCTTCCTGCCAATAACTTTGTAGACAAGTTTCTTGGACTTGGTTATCTTTAATATATAGCTGATTCCAAGGCTTCAAAACCAAGCAAGTACCAGGAGAGACCCCTTTAATGTGGAAGCAGTTCACTAATGCAAGTAGAAAAAGGCGGTTCTAAAGTTTTTATATTCCAGATTATGAATTACATTGTATTTCTGTGTTTGTGGATAATTGCAAACTGGTGCAGATAACACGCGCACAATTACGATGAATTATGATAACGGTTTAGATAGCAACCGCAATTGCATTTACAGGGCAATCTCATCGTCCCCTTGAATCCATTATTTCTGAGAACACTTCCCCTGAAATTAAGCCACTGGGATCAGTTGAAGTGGCTTTGGTTTCAAATGTGCTGTTCTGGTAGGGTGACGGCTTCCTCAAACACGAAAATGGCTCGTCGTTGTCGGTGGTAACAGCTTCTCTACGTCCCAACAATGGACTCTCCTGACTCGCATCAACTGTAACAGTTCTGTTCTTGTCTGCAGTTTCTTGAAGCTGCAGCGCAAATTCAAGCCCCCATACTACATCACCCATGGTAGGCCTCTCATTTCCTTTCTCATGCAAACAGCTTTCTGCGATGGCTCCAAATCTTATCAAGCTCACGGGGTCAACTTCTTGACCTTTCAAATGCTTGTCCATGATACGATCAAGCATTCCTCTTCGGTAACACTTCTTGCCCCATTCGGCCAAGTTCACCTGATCTTTCGGAAGGTCATGAATCAATGGTCGCCTAGCACATAGCACTTCAAACAGCACTACCCCAAATGAGTAGACATCGGATTTCTCTGTTAGTTGTTGCCGGCGGTAGTATTCAGGGTCGATGTAACCAAAACTGCCACGAACAATGGTACTGACGTGAGTCTGAGATAAGCTAGTAGGGCCTATTTTCGACAGACCAAAGTCTGAAACTTTTGCCACCAAGTTCCCATCTAGTAGGATGTTCGGGGACTTCACATCTCGATGAATGATCGTGTTCTTGGAACCTGTGTGAAGATAATGCAACCCTCTTGCGGCTCCGAGACATATCTCTAACCTTTGCTTCCATTTAAGAGGAGGACCCTCTGTTTTGTAGAGATGGTCTTTGAGGCTACCATTTGGCATGTACTCGTATACTAGGATCATCTCACTTTGATCTTCGCAGTATCCAATTAAGGAAACAAGATGAACATGGCGGAGACTGGACAACATTTTAATCTCTGTGTGGAACTCGCGCATCCCTTGTTTCGATGATGAATCAAGCCTCTTGATCGCAACTGGGATCGACCCAGGTTGCAAGTATCCTTTATAAACGTTTCCAAATCCTCCAAAACCGATAAGATTTTGAACATCAAAGTTTTTCGTGGCTTCTCTCATCTCATCAAGTGTAAACAATCGACAGAGATCAATTGCCAGGGAAGGCATTGTGATGGTAGTGTTGGAGGACAACGATGACACGTGATCGTCCATTTTCTTTCTTCGTTGGTAGATAAAGAAACAGATAACTAACAAAGTAGAGAGAGCAATAGCTGCAGCTCCAATGGGTATTATCAGAGTTAGAAACTTTTTACTCTTTGTCTTCTTACTTCTAATTGCTACAGATTCCGGTGGTGCAAGTGCTTCCGGTAGTTCAGGATTTGGTCCGGCAAGAACACCGTCCGATCTGTTGAGCTTGAATATCTCCAAACCATTCAAAATCGCATCAGAATAAGTAGGATGATTATCATTATTTGGGTGTAAATCGAGCCGTAAGTCCACCTTGCCGGTGATTCCGTTGAGAGAAGGCACGAACACCACATAATCCCTGTATATCGGAATACCATGTCCGCCACTCGACGCCATCACATCTAATTGTTTCTGAACTGTCATGTTGTTGATGAATATGTCGAAAACTCGTTGGTAAGACTCCACTAACCCTTCTGACTCGCAGAAATGAAGTCTAAAAAGGTAATAGAAACCGGAATCAACAGTGAAGAGCCATGTCAGGTTGCTGTTTCGGTTAACCTGAGGGTTGTTTCCCATTGTACGTTTAGTCCTGTACACGATAGGCGGTGCAACATATTCAGGTGTATCTTTTGTGTATCTGATCGTGAAATTTTCTGCCGCCGAGTGCGCTACTCCCAGATTACCCAAGATATAGTCCGTATCATCAAGCCACGTTCGAAACATTCCCGAATCATTAACACTGGCTACGGACTGGCCGCCGACGTTTAACCGGTAAGAATTTTCAAGAGCTGTTTTGTTGTCGAAATTCAAAAGATCACCGTTGTTCGTGTATAGATTGCTTGGCATGGACACTATTTCTACGCCATTAACGAAGGCAAACGAGCTTTGAGATGGGGTGAAAGTTATCTTGAGTTGTTCCGTTTCCCACACAGTTATTACAAACTCCTTGAAGAAAGAGGAAGGTTGATGTTTCATGGAGGAAACAGTTAAATAGGCACTGAAGTTGCTCAGAAGAGTGTAACCATTTGCAGTGACTGAAAAGAAAGAAGCTGAATTGTTGAAGCTTGAGTAGGCTGCCGGGTGGAAGTAAAGACGTACAAATTTTGGTCCGGACACGACAGGGAAATTGTAGGTGAAGTTGGAGTGGATGAGACGGGCTGTCATATAAGGTACGGTGTTGACTGAAGAGTCCTGTGATGATGCTGAGGAAGTTTCCGACAACATCGATGCATTGGAAGGAAGAAACCGGGACAGGGTGTCGCCTTCCCAAGTCCGGCCATCTGATGCTTTGATTGGACTGGATTCACCACAATTCAAGAGTATAACGTCCGTGGGCTGGTAAGTACCAGAAGCTTGCGGTATGGCTATGGAGAGGAGGAGGTTTAGGATAGTGATGATCATCGAAAGGTAAAGAGTAATGCTTGGGATTGGGCTGTCACTGTTTGTGTTCAAACATGTTGAAGAAGAAAGTGTAGGCATATTGAAGAAGGTTTAGTTTTACAGCTTGTAAATCCTTAGCTTAAGTTTCTTTCTTATTAATAACAAAGATGAAGAGTTGGTTTGAATAGGCTATCAAGAAGAGTTGGTTTGAATAGTAAAACCAATTTCAAGTGCCCTTGATTCTCAATGTTTGAGTTATAGTAATGACTCGGTACTAGATATGTTAATATCGATAGTACCATTTTAATTTTTTTTCAAAATTATAAAATAGTTTTATAATTTTATAAAATTACAAATTAATTCTTTAATATATTATGTTATACAATTTTCTTTTTTACCTTAATCCAACCATAACTTCAAGAACATAATAATATAAAATTGATATAACAAATACTCCTTTGTTTTTCTTAATATTATTTTTACATATTTCTTATAAATTAAAATAATTTTAATTTCAAATATTATCTTTATATATTTTAAAAGCTATTATAACATTTTTCACGTGTATATATTAAAAAGTATATATATAATTAATATAAATAGATAAAATTTAAAAATATGAAATATGACTGTATTAAAAGTTATATAATTTATAATCAATTTGAATAAGTCTAATTACATAAAAAATTATTTAATTTATTCTTAGTGGTATTTTTGTTATTTATTAAATAAATTATAGACAATTGTATCATGTTTCTTTTTATGAATAAGTAGTTATTATTTTATATAGGAAAAATTTTAAGTTTTTTCAACTTAATCCTAAACGTGTTTTAAATTTATAATTATAATCAGTATTTAACCGGTATTCTATTGAAAAGTAGTGATTGCAATAAGTTGGGTCGAAATTAGGCTTAGTCTGAAATTTTATGGTCAATTAGATATGAAATTCTCGTTTTGAACATGAGTCTGATCGAACTAAATCAGTTTGTAGTTTGATTATTTCAGATTGAGTTTGAACTTAATTCAAAGCTCAAAATTAAATTAAAAAACTTAATATCGATTTAAAACCCTATTAACTCAAGATGAGTCAAGATGAGTGTTGGATGCATTTTCTTATTAAATTTCATGGCAATTTCTCTTAATTTCTGGATTAATTATTGGGTCTTATACGTAT
>JAOQMQ010000001.1:23639600-23652518 GCA_027563845.1 Erythroxylum subrotundum | reverse complement strand
TAATAGAAGCAACACCGACGTGGTCTCCATAGCTGAGTCCGACTTGGAGTCGGAGTTTATGATGGATTCGGAGATTAGCAGATCAATGCTTGCCAGGTCTGTCGCAGGAATAACCTACAATTCCTTCAAACCCAAAGGAGCTACATTCAACTGTGGTAGAGCTCGACGCTATTGTCTGCCTAAAAAAAACCGTCTATCTCGAAAGGAAAATTGCGGCCCCTATATTGTTGTTGTTGTTAGTTTTGTTTTTCTTTTTTCTTTTTTTAAGGAAGTGTTGGAACTAATATCCCACGTTGCTGTTAAACTAAAAAGTGAACTATGGATCTTGCTGCTTCTGATACTGTGTTCTAAAGTGAATTTGTTGTTGTTGTTATTGGTTTTGTTTTTTTTTTTTCTTTTTTAAGGAAGTGTTGGAACTAATATCCCACGTTGCTGTTAAACTAGAAAGTGAACTATGAATCTTGCATCTTCTGATACTGTGTTTTTGATGACTTTCCAATTTCTTCTGTTAGAATTTAAAATGGGCCTATAGGTTCACACTAGAAAAAAAGCTAGACCACATACAAGTTCAAGTGAGGTTCCATCCTAAAACCAATTGGTGATAGGTGGAGTAACCTACTAAACTTATATGTTGGTCTTCTTTTCTCTCTTTTTTCAATGTGGAACAAACTCCCACTATTATATTTCTACACACCCAGAGCCGTTCTTATAGTTTTATAGGCCCGGAGCGAAATTAAAAAAAAGGGGCCCCAATGTAATTCTCATATTCTTTGAGTCTCTCACTAAGATGCTTCCAATCTCTAAATCCTTCATTTTCTAATCCACTTTGTTTGTTAGTAGATTTGAACAATTTATAACAAAAACAATATACTTTATTTACATGTTTAGAATAAACTAACCAAACTCCAACAGCTTCACAATATATCGCAAAGATATATAAATGGTATTATATTTGTGATACAGAAAAAAATAGCAAAATTTAATATTTAATATTAAAAATAAAAAATAAAGAGTAAAAATATATTAAAAAAATTAGAAACTTTACCTTTAAATTATACTCAGAACACAAAAGACAGAATCGTAAAAATTTTTGCTGCTAATTTTTAATTGAAGTACTTTACATATATTGATGAAAATAAATAAATTAGAGAGGGGGCCTTTGAATTAGGGCCCCCTCTCATAAATGACGTTAACATTATAGTGTTATTAACGTTAAAGTCATTACTAACCTTGGAAGGTGTAAACCAAAAAATAAAAGTCATTAGCTAACGTTAATTTAGAGAGAGGCCCCATGGGGCTTGAAAATATGTTCAAGAAAGAGTAATTGTACCCAAATATTTTATGGCTAATATTATTTTTTTTGGGCCAATATGGCTTTAGTTTAGAGAGGGGGCCTTGGGAGGCCCCCTCTCATAATGGGCCCTGGGCGAGTGCCCCGCTGGCCCCTACCCAGGGCCGGCCCTGTACACACCTCCTCACGTGTGGGTCTAACACGTGACATAATCTATCATTCGGAGGTGTTAACGACTAACATAAGAGCAACATGTTCTGATACCATGTTAGAATTTAAAATGGGCCTATAGGCCCACACGAGAAGAAAAGCTAGACTACATACAAGCCCAAGTGAAGTTCCATCCTAAAACTAATTGGTGATAGGTGGAGTAACTCACTAAACTTATATGTTGGTCTTCTTTTCTTTCTTTTTTCAATATGGGACAAACTCCCACCGTTATATTTCTACATCCTCCTCCAAATAGTCTCTTTACTTTCCTCTTCGCTCAATCGAACCCACCACCATTGATATGTTTCTGTTTCTTCGTTAATAAGTAGAACTCGGAAAAGGGTTTTTCAGGGTTACATATTTAAGTATGGAAGTCTATTGATATAGAATCAATGTGTCGGTCTAAATTATGAAGCAAAATTGCAATTGCATCTTGTACTTGAGTTAATTATTGTAATTTTTCATAATTATAATAATATTTCTTATAATTTTAATCACAACTATCTATAATTATTGCAATAATTCGTAATAAAACTATAACATATAATTCGTATTTTAGAATATCAAAATTAAATATTAAATAAGTGAAATTTGTTATAATTTTAATCGGATAATATAGCCACACCTTAACCCGTAATGCTGCTCCCCTAGTTAAGGGTAAAGCAGTAGAAGTGGTTGACGTTGAAAGGTTCACGTACAAAGTATCAAAAGTTGATTGAGTGGGCAGCAATTTCTTCTTTTAGATTTTAATTGAATTGTGACTGACCATTGAGTCTCGTGCATGGTACGTCAACAGATACAGAGGCCCTTTTTTTTTTTTTTTGATAAGTCAACTTTTATTAACTAACCTGCTTGTAGTTCAAATATTTATTAAGACTTCTTTTAGGCTTACTGATAAATAGAAATACAGGAGAAGTTAGTTAGGAGAAAATGTGAAAAATATACCTTCCAATAATAGTATATGAAGAAAATTTTAAACTAATTATATTTTAGATATTAATAAATAAAAATTAATTATTTGAAATTAGAAGTAAATTGAGCATGCAATTTAAAATCTCAGCATGTATTGTTATACTTATCCCCCGAGAGTTCAATCAGAAGGCGTGTGATTATATCTAACATTAGAAAAAGAAAAAGTTAAATTTCTCTTTAATTTAAATACGAGAGTTTGTTAAATAAAAATTAATTAATTAATTTTAATTTATAAAATCGATTAGTTTACGAAAATCGATCGATTAATTAATAAAAATGATTGATTTTTAATAACAAAGGTTATTAAAATAAATCGAACAAAAAATTGAAAACTAATTTGAAAAATTATCCGATTCAAAATTTTTACAATCAAATCATCTGTTTCAATTTTTTAATCATAAATTATATCAAATACTTATTATCGCTAACAAATTTTCAAATGAAATTTTAATTTAAATTGGAAATGAATAATCAATTTGGAAAATATTAAAGATTTAGCAAACAGAATTATTTGAAGGATTATATTGTATGAGAAAGTGATGACTTTTGACTTAACAAATTTTCTAGTATTTCAAAATTTTCAGAAAATATAATGTTTTTATATAAATCAATTGGAAGCATACTATATTCTTTTTAAATCATAATAAAATATGATTTTGTTAGTTGCATGTAATTATTGTTATTTATTAAATAATTTTTAAAGTTTTAAGATTATAAAAGAATCTTTAAACTACATGAATCAAGTGATTTATTATTTTTTGGATAATTAAAATTTGGATTATTTTTCTTATAATAATTACATAGACAACGAATTTTCGAAGGTAGAAAATACTTTCTTATTATATATTGTTAAGATATATGTTATATATATATTATTATTAATTTTGACATTATTTGATAATTAGACTTTTAAAATAATGTTAATTAGCTTCAAATTCTAATCAAGATGGTATAGAATATCTTAAATTTGATTGGAATAATATCTGATAAAAGATTGTATGAAAGAAAGAATTATGTCTTGTAATGTCTCCTAATTATGATAGAACTCTATCTTGTTTGGCCTACCTTTGTATCACGTGACAATTGGGCTAAAGGGATTGTTGCTGTGATTGTTTTCTTGGTATGATTGTTAACGTATTTTGGGTGTGGAGCTGGTTCTCCGTTGAGGTTTCTACGCCTGCATATGTGTGCTACATTTTTTCTTGGTTGTGCGTGGTGTGAAGGTTTTTATGTCTTGATTTTTTTACTGCTATGTTGAAGAGTTCTCAGTGGAAGGCATGTTGGCGTGATTTTAAGGTCATGGTTTGACTACGGTGATCATTGTGTTTTTCTCCTTTGTGTAACACACATGGTAATTGGTTCAGCCTGACTCTGTTGAGGCTGGACGTTGCTACTAGGATCCATGAAATTGTCAGTCTTCGACTTGAATGTATCTGCAAGATAACAAAGGTGTACTGGGGGTTGACCGCCGGTAACCCCCTCCGATGCTTAAGTTAGTCTTTTGGTGAAAGGTTGGGTTACTGAGAGCAGGAAAAAGTAGGGTGTTAATGTCATACCTGTATCATAGCGAAAATAATACCTTATATAGGGAATGTTGACTGAGATTGGGCTGTTACACATGTACGGGTGGTTGTGCTTGGGCCCTATCTGCATGGACAGTTGATACTTGGGTCTGAGATTGGTACTTGGGCCTGATATGGCCGACCCAACCATAAGCCCCCTACTCCTCGAGGCTGATCACGGAGAAGGGTCGAAGGAGTACGCGCGATAAAGCCGGTCGGTCGAGGTGCACTAGGGTGGGCGATCGATCGGCTCGCGGTATGTCAAGACGATCGATCGACTCGCGGTATGCCAGGGCAATCTCTTGGCTCGTGTTATGCCGGGACGATCGGGCGATTCGCGGGACCGATGTCTAGTCCTGACGCTAGGTCTAATGATTGCTTGGTGATACGTATCTTCTGGGCGCCGTTCGAAATTTGAAATGATGCGTCTTTCTAACCGAGGCGCAGCTGTCAGGCGCCATTCGAAATTTGAAATGATGCATCTTTCTGATTAACGCGCAGCTGTCATGTACTGTCGCATGCTGTCAGGCGCATCCTTTCGGCTGCCGCGCCGCTTCGGTACAGTAGGAACCCTAATTTAAATCCGCTCAGATCTTGCCACGTGTCTGAGCTCGGCTCGGATTTCGCCACGTGGCTAATGTCAGTTGGTACGCCCATTCGGCGGGTTACTGCTATAAGTACCAGAGTCGGCGGATTACGAACTTTCTCCGCTCTCGTTTAATTGCCTAGCCTCGATTCCTCTGCCCTTTCATCTGTTTGCTTGTCAGATACCTTCATCTTTTTGCTTGTCAGATACCGAAGTTTGCCGCCGGCCGTAATCTAAAGTTCAGGGACTAAACTAGGTACGTCCCTTTTCCTCTCCTTATCCGATAAATCTTGCTTTCTGCAACCATATCGTCCAGCAGTTCCCGAGGTGGGGTTAGTTCGAGGGGTGAAATGGCCGAGAGGACCGAAATAGCGGCGGAAATGTTAGTGGTGCCGGAGGCAAGGGGGGTTGAGGAAATTGCGACGAGTGACAGGAAGGATGGGCTGGTTGTGGAGGCGCCGCCGCGCGATCCATCGACGATGACTGCGAGAGAATTGAACCGACTAGTCATCAAGAATAACATCCCTACATCATGGGGACCTAGGCTGGCCTTTGAGAAGGAACGCATCCACAGTAATCTGGGAGGCTACTTCGCTATTTCGGACAGCTTTTTCTCGATCGGCGGTACGAGGCTCCCGTACGCTCCGATTATCGATGAAATATGCAGCACTTACCAGCTGAGGCCGAGCCAAATTCCTCCGAATTGCTGGAGATTTATCAATGGCCTGGCCTTGTTGTGCCATTATTTCGGACGTCTCCCGTCGGTCGGGATCCTGCGTCACTTTTTAAGGATGAACCAGAGTTCCGGCGTCGGGGCTGGGGTTCCTCATCTTCAATATAAGGACGCGCGCTACCGTCCGGCTGGAACGACTTCAAAGGTTCAATCTTGGAGGATGAAGTACCTTTTTTGTGCGACCCCCAGGACCCGTTTTTGAATCCATATCTTGGAGATATCCCCTAGTCGAGCGATGGAACGACCTTGCAAGCCTGGTCCTTAGTGGAGAGGAATGGGAGGTGATCGACCGGATTAAGGCGCTCGATCGATATGACTTCGACCGCCTGATTAGGGGATATCACGGAGGGGCGTCGGCCAACTCCTTCTTGATCGACCCCCCATCCCAGATTAGCGGGCTGGGAGAAGAAAATGCCCCTCCTGGTTGACCCCTTGTAATTTAAGTTTTTGCTGAACTTAGTAAGGTATTGATGTCGGTAGCTGACCTGTTTCTTATATTTGCGCAGCCATGGCCAGGATTGGTGATTTCGCCGGGTCTTCCAGCTCCGCTAGGGGCCGAAGTAAAGCTGCTAAGCCCACAAGGACAAAGGAGCAAAGCAGGAAGAGGGAGGTCAGCGTAGATGTCGCTCAACTCGCTATTCCTGAGCAGGGTGTTATTCAGCCCGCTGTTCCCGAGCCGTCCGCAGCGCTCGCTCTAGCGGCCCCCCCAGAACAGCCGGAGATGGCGACCCGGTCGACGGGTGAGGGCCTAATGGCCATAGAAGGGGAAGGAGAAAAGGAGGGGGAAGAAGAGGAGGAGCCGCCTCTGAAGAGGCGAAGAACCGTTCGGGTTATCGACCGACCGACCGGCCCCGCGGAGAAAGGCAAGGGGAAGGAAAAGGAAAGAGAGAGAGGCAAAAGGAAAGAGCGGGCGGCTGGCACTGGGGAGTGGGTGTCCACTATCCGTCTGGATGAGACTGCGTCGATTGGGGACCTCGGTGTGTCTCTGTATATTGCCGAGAAGGTTGTCCCCCCCATGGCCGAGGAGCTTATGGACTCGTTGAATAATGACGAGCTGTCGGCCCGTCTTATCCGCAGCTGTGTAAGGGACTTGGTGTACGCCTGTGCGATTCGTAAACGTATTGGGCAGCTGGGCTCGACTTCCCAAACACTGGATCGGGAGGTGACAGACCTTCGTGAGCAGGTTCGTGCTTTGAAGGCTGAACTCTCAGATACCAAGGAAGAGAAGGACGTCTTACAAGCTCAACTTGCGTCCTTGGAGGAGGAGAAGAAATTTTGGGAAGAGGATAGATGCATGTTGAAGGCTCAGCTTGCGTCGGGGGAGGAGGAGAAGAAACGGGCGGCCGCAGCGAGGGGCGAACTGGAGGAAAAGTGTCATACGCTGCAGCTCGATAACGAGGGTCTAAGGGGTGAGGTGCTCGCAGCCGAGTCCAGGGTAAAGAGGGCACACGAGTGCCGAACCAAATTCCTTCAGGATTTGAACGAGGCAGTGGAGGCCAAGATAAGGGCCGGGAAGAAACTGAGGGAGCTGCAAAGCTCGATAAAGGGGGAGAGAATCGCTGCAATCAAGCGATGGAAGGAGCGGTATTTACAGGGGGAGTGTCATGAGTATGCGTACGACTTAGCTCTTTCCATCCTGAAGAGCTGTCATAGCGCTTGCGTTCCTAATGGATCGGATCGTCATTCTTTTGAGGATTTCGCCGCATCGATGATGCCCCCCGATCTTGGCCTCTCGCTGGAGGGAATGAGGGAATTAATTGAGAAAGAACGAGAGGTGGTTCCGGATGAGGAGCTGGACATCAGCTCGGATGAGGAGGAAGAGCAGTCTCATGGGAGCGTTTCGCCGCTTGCTTCTCCTCACCCCGGTTCCGCTGATCCAGTTGTTTGTCCTCCGGATCATGCGCCGACCTCCGAGGATACTTTTCCTGAGCTGGCCGATGGTTCTTCCCCTCCTGCCAAGGGATGATTTTTTGTTTTTCTTCTTTCGAAGCTCATCTGGTCGAGCTTGTGACCAGAAAAACACACAAGGAAAATAAAAGACCTTATTTTCATCTTTTACTGCCTCGTTTACTCTGTTACTGACGCTGTGGACCGTTATTAGCTTTATATGCAAAATTACCTTTCCGAATTGCCTGTAACGAATTGACGCGTTCGATTAGGTTTGAGGTCGAACGATCCGAGAATGCGGGATCGCCTAGTCCCAACATCTTGTGTTGGCGACCTGGCCGAATGTGGTCGAGGTCGAGCGATCCGAGAATGCGGGATCACCTAGTCCCAACATCTTGTGTTGGCGACCTGGCCGAATGTGGTTGAGGTTGAGCGATCCGAGAGTTCAGGATCGCCTAGTCCCAACATCTTGTGTTGGCGACCTGGCCGAATGTAGTCGAGGCCGAGCGATCCGTTAGTCTTTTCATTTTAACTCATTTGGACGAGACTTTTTCTGCCGAGGAACTTGAAAACCCTTTATTGATGATGATAAGGGCGTGGGCCGTTAAAAAACCTGACTGGCAAGGCCAGGAAAAAGGTACCCACTACAAATACGTAAATGGCAGTGAAAACATAAGGTAAAGAAATAAATGAGGGAAGCTTATCTACTGATAGAATGCCTTCAGGTTTTGAGAGCTCCAGGGCCTTGGTAGAGTTTGGTCGTTTGTGTTGCGCAAGATGTAAGAGTCGTGTCCGACCCGTTTGACTACTTGATAGGGTCCTTCCCACGCCTGTCCGAGCTTTTCGGGATGCCTCCCAGCTGCCTCAGCCTTTCTTAAAACATAGCCGCCAATTTTTATGTCGCTCGGCCGTACCCTGTTGTTGTAAAACCTTGTTGCGTTTTGCCTGATGGCTTCTGATCGAGCGGCTGCCCTCTCTCGATCTTCGCTGAGAAGCACTAGCTCTGCTTTACGGGCCTCGTTATTACGCTCTTCTTCATAACCTGATACCCGTTGGTTGTGCAATACCACCTTTACTGGTACTAAGGCCTCTGCCCCGAAAGTCATTCGGAATGGCGTTTCTCCTGTGGCTCCGTTCGGGGTAGTTCTATACGCCCATAACACTTCATCTAGTTCGTCCACCTAAGTCTTGCGTCCATCTAAGCACTTTTTGAGAGCATTCATTATCTTCTTGTTAGTATTCTTTGCAAGACCGTTGCTTTGAGGATGAGCTACGGAAGTTAATTGGAGCCTGATTTGTAATTGATCTAAAAAATCTTTGAACTTATCTTTGTCAAATTGCCGACCATTGTCTGTGATCAATACCATAGGCATCCCAAAGCGACTTAATATGCTCCTTTTTACAAAGTTTTCCATCTTCTGCTCAGTGATCGTAGCGACCGCTTCCGCTTCTACCCATTTGGTGAAGTATGCAACTGCTACGACCAGGAACTTCTTCTGCCCAGGACCGAGAGGGAAAGGCCCTAGTATATCCATTCCCCATTGAGCAAAAGGGATAGGGTGGCTCATGATTTTCATTCGCTCGGTCGGTTGGTGAGACAGGTTACTACTCCTCTGGCAAGCCTCGCACCGTTTAACTTTCTCCTGGCAGTCTTTCTTCATTGTCGGCCGGTAATAACCTTGTCTAATCAACCTGTGAGCCAACATTTTGCCTCCTAGGTGATTTCCGCACATTCCTTCGTGGACTTCAGCCATTGCCTGCTTTGCTTCCTCGTCGCTCAAGCAACGTAGTAGTGGCCAGTCATAGGATCGCTTGTACAGAGTGTCCTTAACGATTGCATATTCGGCCGCCTTTACTCTTAGTTTCTTGGCCTCCAAGGCTTCTTCAGGTTGTACTCCCTCAAGGAGGTACTGTCTGATTGGCTCCATCCAACCCGGTCGCTCGGCGTCTACTTCAAGAACTTCACCGGCTTTCTGAATGCTAGGCCGGTTAAGTTGTTCGACCAGGATGTTATTTCTTGCATCGCGATCGGAAGCCATTTTGGAAAGCGCATCTGCCCGAGTGTTTTGCATCATGTCTATCCTGCTGACCGAGTATTCTTCGAAATTATTTAATTCCTGCTTTGCTAACTCCAAATATTTGGCCATATTGTCTCCTTTAGCCTCATACTGCCCCGTGACCTGTTCGACCACTATTTGGCTATCGCTGTATACTTTTAAGCGCTTCACCCCCATCTCTCTGGCCAATTGAAGTCCGGCTAACAAAGCTTCATATTCTGCCTCATTATTGGACGCTCTAAATTCTAGTCGGAGAGCATATTCCACCTTTTCTTCTTGGCACGGACTGATCAAGATCACGCCAGCCCCACATCCTTCAGCGTTGGATGACCCATCAACGAATAAGTTCCATGCTGGGCGCTGCTCATCCTTCGAGGCGGTCTAACTCATTTCGGCTACGAAATCTGCCAACACTTGGGCTTTGATCGTCGTTCGCGGTTTATAGTGTATATCGAACTCTCCCAACTCTACCGCCCATTTTACTAACCGCCCGGAGGCTTCGGGCTTCTGAAGGCACTGACGGAGGGGTTGGTCGGTCCATACTTCGATCGAATGACTCTGGAAGTAGGGCCTAAGCTTTCGTGCTACAGTTATCAATGACAAGACCAGCTTCTCAATGGGTGCGTATCGCATTTCGGGCCCGCTTAGCAACTTGCTGACATAGTAGATCGGGAATTGCTCCTTACCATCAGTCCGAACGAGGACAGCGCTGATCGCACCTTCCGTCATTGCTAGATAGACTATCAGATTCTCCCCCTCTACGGGACTCTGCAAGACGGGTGGGCTAGTCAGATATTGCTTCAAATGCTGAAAAGCTCTCTCACATTCATCCGGCCATTAGAACTGGGTCACATCTGCTTTCCTCAAAATTTTGAAAAACGGGAGGCACTTGTGCCCCATCCTGGAGACGAAGCGGTTCAAGGAAACTATCCGCCCGGTCAATATCTGAACATCTTTCAATGATCGCGGCGAGGGCATCTGGATAATGGCCGCGATCTTTTTTGGGTTTGCCTCAATCCCTCGTTGGGTAATCATGAATCCCAAGAATTTGCCAGAAGCCACTCCAAAGACACATTTTTCCGGGTTCAGCTTCATCTGAAATTTATTGAGGATTTGGAAGACTTCTCGAAGGTTCTCCACATGTTCGGCGGTTGTCTTGCTCTTTACTACCATGTCATCCACATAGGCCTCGACTATGTTGCCGATTTGTTTCTTAAAAACTTCCATAACGAGCCGTTGGTACGTAGCCCTCGCATTTTTCAGACCGAACGGTATCACTTGATAGCAGAATATACCCTGGTCAGTTATGAAAGCCGTTTTTTCTTCGTCTTCGAGGCTCATTTTTATCTAGTGATAACCAGAGAAGGCATCCAGGAAGCTGAGTAGCTCATGTCCTGATGTAAAGTCGACCAGCTGATCGATTTTAGGTAGGGGAAACTGTCTTTTGGGCATGCTTTGTTTAGGTCGGTGAAATCGATACACATCCTCTATTTGTTGTTTTTCTTTTTTACAAGCACTAAGTTCGCCAGCCACTCGGGATACTTAACTTCCCGAATGAATCCAGCATCAAGCAGTTTGTTCACCTCTTGCTTGATCACCTCCTGTCTCTCCTTGCTCTGCTACCGCTTCTTTTGTCTAACTGGCTTGCAGTTTGTTCAAATACCGAGAGCATGCGAGGATACCGATCGAGAAATTTCAGGCATATCGCTCGGTACCCAGGCGAAGACCGATCGGTGTTCTACTAAGAAATCAATGATATCTTTGACCAGGTCCTTTTTGAGCTCGGAACCCAAATGTGTGAATTTGGATCGGTCGTCCTGATCCAACATAACCTGCTGTGTCTTTTCGACAGGGTTCATTCTTTCGATCTCCTCATCTGCTCTCACATCGAGAGAAATTGTCAAGACGACCGCACTGTCGAGTGTTCTTGTCTCTGCCAGATAGCATTCCCTAGCGATCCTCTGTTGACCCCTGACTTTGCCGATGCCAAGGGGAGTGGGGAACTTCATCACTTGGTAGTAGGTCGAGACAATTGCTCTGAGGGCGTTTTGAGTGACCCTTCCAATTATTGCATTATAAGCTCATCAAAATTTCACCACCAGGAATTCGACGTTTTTTTCTATCTGACATGGCTTTTGGCCGAATTTTACTTTCAGAAAAACTCGGGCGAACGGGTAGGCTGATGCTCCAGTGACCCCTTTGATGGGTCCTTCTATTGGCAGTAGCCGATCCTCTGGTATCTCCATCTGTTTGAAGGCATAGTAATATAATAGGTCGACCGAGCTACCTGTGTCGATCATCACCCGTTTTACCTCGTTACCGTCCATGTTCAGGTTGACGACTAGCACGTCATCATGAGGATAGCTAACATCGTCTAAATCGGATTCGTCAAATGATATTATCCCATCATTTGGCTTCTTTTTCTTGGCTGACAAGTGTTCGCCGACCTGCTTGGCATATCTCTTCCTTCCCTTAGCGGTCGATCTCCCTGCTGCATTGCCCCCAAAGATCATGTTAATGACCCTAACCGGTCGGTCATCCTGCTGTCCAGCAGTTCTATCGCCTCTTACTCTGGGCCGTTCTTTTGCGTTATTTCGGTCGTCCATACGCCTGTTCTGTCTCCCCTCATTGTTTCTGTCATTTTGTCTCCAAGGCCTTTGCCAGGGGGCGGACCGATTGGTTCTACCCTCACGCTCTCGATCGGTATGTTTGTCGTCGTGTTTTAAAAATCTGTTCAGCCTGCCCCTTTGGATAAGGAATTCGATTTCTCTCTTCAAGCTCCAGCAATTTTCCGTGTCATGACCGATATCTTTATGGAAACGGCAGTATAGGCTAGGGTCCCTCTTATTGAGGGGAGTCGTCAGCTTATTGGGTTCTCGGAGGGGTTCCTCATCCGCTCGCATGACTGCCAATACTTCCGCATATCGCCTATTGAGCGGGGTGAAAAACTCTTGTCTTTGTCCCCGTCGATCGGTCTGTCGATCGGTCGGCTTTCTCCAGCCGGACTGATCCTTCTGTCGCTTCCGCGCATCATCTGCTCTGCCACTCAGCCCATGATCGCCTGCTCTACGTTTTGTGTTTTTCAACACTTCCTCGAGCTGGATATACCTGTCCGCCCGATTTCTTATTTCTTGAATGGACTGCGGCTGATCGAAGGCCAATGATTTTTTGAACTCCTCATCCCTCGTGTTGCTCATAAGGGCGGCCAGCATGGATGAGCAGGTGAGGTCGGGCACTTCAACAGCTTCATCGTTAAACCGAGTGATGAAATCTCGTAAACTCTCATTCCTACCCTGGGTCAGTTGCATCACCTCCAAGGCAGTCTTCTGTGGCCGCTTACTGGTAGCAAATTGATTGAGGAACAACAACTTAAAATCCTCAAAGCAAGTGATGCAACCTGCGGGTAGGATATTGAACCAACGCCGAGCTCCTTCTTGAAAGGCAGTACAGAACGTCTTACATTGAATAGCATTAGGAACACAATGGAGGTTCATCATTGACTGGAAGTGCTGCAGATAATCTAGAGAGTCAGTCTTTCCAGTGTACTTTTCAGGCGTCGGTATTTTGGTACCGGCCGCAGGGAGGCTATCCAGGATCTCCGGAATGAAAGGAGAGCTATA
>JAOQMQ010000001.1:23602225-23615972 GCA_027563845.1 Erythroxylum subrotundum | reverse complement strand
AAACCCTAGTTGTTCTTCAGTATTCTCAGCTACCAAAATACCACAATTATACTGACTTGAGCGTCGGAGGGGCTATCAGGGAATCAATCCCCGACTCGCCGCCATCTGTTTTGCAGGTATCATACGATCAGAATTGCGTGAATCATGGACCAAAACAACGACATTCAACCCCAGCAAAATCCGGCTGAACCATAATCTTTTATCTTGTTATTGTGATGTTGCTTAATCCTATTAGATAGAGTCCTAATTGGATGGAGATGTCATCTATTGGTTAGTTTGATGTAATATGATAAGGATAAGATTATGATCTTAGCTAGTAAAGTTCTATTAGGATTCTAACTTAGTCATCTAGAGATGCCTATAAATAGCTCATTTGAGCTTTGCTCTCAAAATCAAGAAGAGAGTGTTGTGAGACACAAAGATTGAGAAAATATTCTTTTGTATACTTTGAGGGAAGTAATGAAGGTTATCTTTTAGTTATATCTCTTTCTTATTCTTGTTGTTGCCTTTACTATTCTAGTGCTTATGTACTTGAACTGTGCTTCGCGGTTTATGTGCATGATTGATTGTATTTATATTTTTGACTACATTGTAACAAGGATCAAGAGATGAAAGTGGCCAAAGATCTTTCTGAGGCTCATGTCTATAAATTTTATATCTGAGAGGAGATGATCCCATAATGGACGTGAGGTACGTAATTTGTTACAAAAGCTAAGAATAATGTTGTGACGTCGATGTTGGTGTCGTATTTTATGTTAGACAAGTGGGAGAGAAGTGAAGAATTTATAAACTAAAACTTGTAATTTTGTAAAATTGTAAATAGAATTAATATTGATTTAATACTGATTTGAACTTTTACAGATAATTTTTATTAATATGATGTTAGGTTAAAAATGAACAAGATATATGTTAGCAGGTGTACAGCTAATGTCTTAAAAATTGGATAAGAAATTTAATCAGTAAAATAAAAAATTTAAGATAAAAATGTTTAATAATTATTAAAAAATTTAAAATATGATTAAAAATAATCTTATTATCTAATTTAAAGAAGACTTTTACATAAAAATTAATTGAATTATTTTAATTTATAAAAATTGATTAATTTATTAAACCGACCTATTAATTAATAAATAAATTAGTTTTCAATAATAAAATTTATTAAAATAAATCAAATCAAAAAATAAAAGATTGAATTAAAATATCAATTAGTTCAAAATTTTTACAGTTAAACCGACCGAACATGATTACAACTACTAGAAGTGGTGTTGACAAAAGGGTTCTAAGCAATAAGCCAATTGTAATAGACTTTAAGTCGAAGTGATATAGAAATAAACTCGTGTTACATAAAAAATGAGAAAAAAATGTATATATATAGATTGGGATTTGATGAAAATATAAAAATTTTGAGCAAGAGAAATTGTCACGTTACATATAAAATGTAGGTGTCATATACCTCGTAAGGAAAAGAGAGGAAAGTGGAAAAATGTATAAAATTATAAAATATTATTAATCAATTATTTTAATTTTACAATTATCTTAAATTCAAAGTTAAACATAAATATAACATGATAATCAGAGAAAACTGGTTGTTGATGTACAACTGACATGATATGATTTCTGTAGTTATTATACAGGTACTTTGTAGGGCACTGACAGCTTAACTGAAAAATAGTAGAGTAATAAGAGGAGCAGATTATGTCTAATATTGCTTTATCTTATTCTATTTTATGAAATCTAAGTCATTTATTTTGCGGGATATATGCGAGATTTATATAAATAAATAACTGAGATTTATTGAACACAATAAGACACCGAATAAATATATATATAATAAACGAAATGGTTAGACACTGTGTCAACTGTCATGTTTCGACAACTTCAGTGGATCACTTTGTAAAGATATAGAAAAGATCGTGTCTCGAGCATTGTTCCTTCTTTTGTTTCTATCGAAAACCTCCAAAAGTGGAAAGATAAGAGATCTCTCTCCTCTACGTGGAAGAATATTAGCCAGATTAAATCATTAATTAGTCAAAATAATTTACTTTTTTATGCATACATATTATTGAGGTAGAGAATAAGTTGGAGGTTTGCGAATCTTTAAAATAAAAAACAAAAAGCATATTTAATTCTTTGATAGTTCATAATTTTCTAAATGAATTTATATTTTAAATCAGCTTCTCCGTGTAATAATTATTTTTGATAGTGATAAAAGATTTTTTTTTGCGTGGGCCGACTTTGTATAATTTCTGCATTTGATTGTAGATCACGCCAAAATGGATATGATAAATAATCAAAAGCTAATTTAAGTTATCCACACAAAACTCATAAAAGCTATAAATAAAATTTTAGTAATTACATACTTGATTGGTTTTTAATTCAGATTTTCTACTTAATATTTTTACGATTTAAGTTATTCTGTATACAATAACGTTTCAATGTCGTGTTTATTATTACACAATTAAAATTATGTCTAATTTGAATATATTAAATGTGAAATCAATAAAAAAAATATATTGTAAAATCATAACTTTTATTTAAAAACATGTATATCAATTTTAAATTAAGATTTACTCTGAACGATACTTTTTAAGTAATAGTTTTGTATTTGATAAAGCATAAAAATGTCTTCACATTTTTCTAAGAAATAATATTAATAAACGTTCTTAAGACATTAACAATTTTTGAATTTAAATTTAATAACTTAATTGAAAACAATTTAATTAGTTAATTTTAAATTATTAAACTCAAATTTAGTATTTGAGTATATATAATAGAATTACCTCGGACATCATTTTACAAAAACATTTGAACCACTGATGTCCTTATCACAAATTAATACAATTGGAGCTACCTCAAATGATTCCTCTCTAGTGGACAAAAGGTTTTACGTCTACTTTAATTTGCTTTCAAAGAAAAGGAAAGATTTATTTTATTCTTTGGTTTTAGCTACATAAAAGTTGAGATATCAACATCCTGTAAATTGTTGCTCATCGAGAGAAAATTGTTAGCTTAATTTACCCAAAATTGTTGCTTGTCAAGAAGAACAGAGAAAAGATATTTCTTTCTCTTTTTAATTATGAATTCGATGGACCCTTTGAAAAGTAATTCATGTATCCTCAAACTGTGACATAGATAGAACCAAAACCGGTTATGGGCATTATTTATGTGGCGATATGAAAATAAATACAAACAACTTGCAACTCTCTCTCTCACACACACATATATATATTTTATATACTACAAAGTTTTGATTAACGGAAAATTTTAGTGTAATTCAATGATATTTCTTTTAGAATTTAGCATTTTATTTGGAAGTTACCATGTCTTATTATAGTATACATTACTCCATTGTGTTATTCCAGTCTTATTTACTAATTTCTTAACTAGAACCAGATTTACCAGTTTGATAGGGAAAAAAAAAAGATTATTGTAAAGAATTTCACTAGGGTGAGGTTTCAATATGCATTTTTGCTAAGGAAATATATATCATATATAAAGATAGTGTTAAGATATATGTTATGTATCTTATTATTAATTTTGACATTATTTGATAATTGGACTTTCAAGATAATGTTGATTTGGTTCAAACTCTAAACTAAATGGGATAGAATATTTTTTTGGATTTGATTGGTCAATAATAGCTAGACCATGGCTTTTCGTGTGATAAAACAATACTTCTTCTTTAATTTGGATTCTTGGATAATGGTTTAAAGATGATGGAACTCTATCTTGAGTTGATGTGTGTGAAGATCACGTTTTGTGTGGGTTGAAGTGTATCGTGGGAAATCTAGAGATCAGCTTTGAGATTCTTAATTAAGTTGGATGTCCTTAGTGATTAAAACAAAAAAAAAATATGTTGATGAGTGTATGTGTGAAGCCGTAAACTACTTTGTGAATTCTTTTTTAGCGTGACTTTAGCTAGGCTTAATTGTGAATTAATTTTGGGTGTGCTGAATGAAGTACTCTACTAAGTGAAGACTTCTTTGTGAAGAGGTGATCCAACTTACACATGTGTCTACGGTAGTCTTCTATAGTTGTTCTCTTTTGATTATTGCTAAAAAATCCATTATTGCCATAAAAGAGATTATTGTCGTAACAGTTGGGAGGTGACTAACTTCCAATTGAATTATTCATGCTACCTAAGTCTTTATTCTTGAATGGGGTCATCTCATGTTGGCTACGGTTATTGATGGTATGAGACGCAGTCGATTGTGAGTGGGTGTTGTGTTTTTGTAGTTAATTGTATGATTTTCTGCAGCTGATTTGGTGATTGTCCAGTGTTATGTTGGTGGCTATTGTGTGTGATTTTTGCAGTTGATTTTACATTGATAATTAATTCATCTTGTTGATGCATTTTCTGTTGATTGGGTGACGTAAGTGGGCTGAATAATTATTGATGGCCAGCTGCATTCTTTCCTATTGTTAAAGGACAATCGAGGGTTGTCTTGAGTAATTTTGTGGCTGTCGTTTTGGTGTTAGTGTGTGAAAATTTCAGAAGTTTTCTTGACTTTGTAGTTGCTGTCTTTGTTGTTAGTTTGGTACAAAAAACTTCAACAGTTGTCGTGATTGTTGTAGCTCTATTAGGTTAACGTTTCGGTGATAAAACGTTTCTTAATTTGATACGTTTTGTGACCGTCATACGTGAGATATTTCAGTGATTATATCGAAGATTCATAACAGCGGTCTTGGTAGATAACTTCCTATTCTTTCGTTGATGAAGTAGCACATTTAGAGAAGTTGCTTTTTATCTCAAGTATTGTCTTTATTTATATTAATTATTGTTTAATCACTTGAGTTGTTTATTTTATTTCGTTATCATTAAACATTGTTTGAGAAAATCGTCCGTTAAGGTTAGTACGAAGCGGTTGTACTATTAGGTGTGAAATTCTTTCACGGGTTATGAGGACGAGGGATAGTGTCAATGTTGGAACTGGGGAGCCCACTTTCATGGGAGATCTACATCATGGGCCTAGTGATGAAACATACTCGTGGACTTTGACACCATACTTCAACCCAAAACCTTAAGGCATTAGGTTTATGGGTCCTTTCCAGTTATATATTCTTCACTAGCTCCATCTCTTTCTAATGTGAGATTCCTACTCACACTTAACATCCCAACAATCTTCCCCTCAAATGTGAATTTCCACATTGGGCTTGGACTCTCCCTTGAGTGAAAGCCTTTTTGCGTAGCAACTCGAGTATATGGCGTCACCAAGAGCCCTTCTACTCTACTGGTCTGGGCTTACTAGGAGTCTCGTTGCTCTTCTTCGTGGGAAAGCAACCACGGGATCTGACTACCATCTCTATACTTGTCTCTTGCCGAACCATCGGCTCTGATAGCACTCGTTGGAACTGGGGAGCGCACTTTCATGGGAGATTTATGTCATGGGCCTAGTGATGAAACATACTCGTGGACTTTGACACCATACTTCAACCTAATACCTTAAGGCATTAGGTTTATGGGTCATTTCCACTTATATATTCTTCACTAGCTCCATCTCTTTCTAATGTGGGATTCCTACTTACACTCGACATCCCAACAGTCAAGGGTTGAGTGGTGTCAGCTTAGTAAGACCTTGTATAAAACTATTGTCGTTAGTGAAAAGATTAAGTTGGGTGAAAGCCCCGCATACATAGACAGGTGTGCCAAACTGCATTACCAAATTTCAGTGTGATCTATTTAATTTTTGTATTTTCTTCTGTGCTGAAAAATTAATAGTTGCTGATACAGTTACTTCATATCTAGTAACCGCCAAATACAATTACAGATAACTGCGGTCAAATCGAAATTTTTGCAAAACGAAATTTTTGCAAAACAATCACCCTTTCAAATTTTTTCAAATAGGATGGTAAAAATTGTTAATTAATTAATTAAAATAATAACATTTTAATATATTATATTAAAATGCCTTTTTTAATTTTAATTTAGTCAAAATTTAAACTACCAATAAAAAAAATATCGAACCATTGTCGTTTGCGTAAGGTTGATGACAAGTGGTCGTCCTCTCTGTGTAGAAAATCAATGATTAGATGTAGACAGTGTTAAGTTTAGCCTGATCGCATGTTCAATGACAAACCTCTATGACCACCATCTGATAACTTAAACACGTGAAAAAGAAGAGGTTGAGAAAGATTGTGTACTTTATTACTTTTTCACAGTCCCAAGGTGTAAAAAGTAGTGCTCTTTAAATAGAGCTTTTATCAAACCGTCAAAAGCATGAAAGTAGGAAACAAATATATTAGAATTGTAACCAAAATGATTCAGCCTTGTAACACAATGGAAGATGGAAATCGAACAGAAGTTGAGGATCAACAGGTGCAGGTTATCAGTCAAACCTTGGAAATTTTCTGCCGATCGTCCGGCCAACAAGTTAGTATCGCTAAAACTCGGGGCTTTTTCTCGAAGAACGTTTCTAGAGAAATTGCGAGGCGTCTAAGCCACGGGCTACAAGTTACCAGCACGAATAATTTGGGCTGGTACTTAGGAGTCCCTTTGATTCATGAGTGAACCACTAAGCGCATCTATCAGCATATCTTGGATAATGCTCAGAAGAAACTTACAGGATGGAGTGCTAGGATGTTGTCCCTAGCAGACAAGGTTACTTTAACCCAGGCAGTCCTCGCGGTGTTGCCACTGTATACTATGCAAACGGTGCGCCTCCCCCGGCGACTGTGCGATGATATGGAAAAAATCATGCGGGACTTTATATGGGGGTCCTCGTCTGATCACAAAAAGATGCATCTGGTTAACTAGGAATCGGTGTGTAAACCCAAAGTGGAAGAAGGGTTGTGACTCAAACGCATTAGGTCCGTCAATGACGCTTTGCTGGCAAAATTGGGTTGGGGCCTGATCACTAAACCCTTTGCCCTGTGGGTTCAGATTCTTCAAGGCAAGTATAGTTTCGGGGCTACGCCTCTCCCCCTCACGATCTCCAGGTCAGGGCTTCGCCCGTTTGGAATGGGATTTCAACGTTCTGGGAATGGCTCCGTTAAGGGATCAAATGGACCGTCGGAAACGGGCGGTGAGTGTTGTTTTGGCTGGACAACTGGTTGGACGATTGGGGATCGCTTAGCCATATGGCCTCCTCGCCCATGCCCGATCACCTTCGTTTGGCTATAGTTGCCGACCTCATGGCCTCCTCGCCCGTGCCCGATCACCTTCGTTTGGCTACAGTTGCCGACCTCTATTCGGATAGTAGCAGTTGGCTTTGACAGGAGTTCCAACAGTACCTCCCGGTCACCGTTTGCCTGGCCCTAGCGAATTTTGGCCCTATTGTCGAGAATATGGCATCAGACAGCCTGCGGTGGGACCCTACAACTCACGGCGGTTTCACGGTGACGTCGGCTTACGATTTAATCGAGGGTCGGTCTATAGGCCCCGGGCGTCTGTTGTGGGGGATTATCTAGAAATGGGTAGGCCCGCAGCGTATCAGATCGTTCCTATGGCTTGTAGCTAAACGAAAACTTCTGACTAATCAACAACGTGTGGCTAGCCTTACTGCCCTGGACAGCCGGTGCCAGTTCTGTGGGTAGGAAGAGTCTATCGCCCACGTGTTTCCTCAGACCGTGGTCGGTTAGAGTTTCTTCCAACAGGAGGAGCAGCAGTGGCTGACCTCTAACCTCACACAGCAAATGCCAGTCCAGCAGGAAGCGTGGGCCAGTATCTTTGGCGTTACTTGTTGATTCCTTTGGATGTGGCGGAACAGTAGCCTGTTTGAGCCGGGCTTTGGTTGGCCGGAAGAGAGCCACCTTGTTATCATGGATTATGTGGGGTGGATCGCACGAGCTAGGGCGATGGGAACTTGTGTGTTCCCACGCAAGGCCTCCCAGTGGGATCCTTCGTGGGATGAGCTAAGCCTGCACCGAGTTGGGTGAAAGTCAATTCTGATGGAGCTTTGGCCCCGGGCTCTACCACGGCTTCCTCTGGGGGGCTTATTCATGATTGGCATGGGACCTGGCAAGGGGGGTTCCAGCAACGCCTCGAGACGGGTTCGCCTCTTACTGCCGAGCTCTGGGGAGTGTTCTCAGGCATCACACTGACCTGGGACATGGGCTTTAGACGGGTGGTGGTTGAAACCGGCTCCTTCGAGGTTATTAATCTTCTCTCTGATCCACCCTTAGTTCTAACAGAGGTCTCTTTTTTGGTGACAGGAATCCAACAATTGTTGAATCGGGAGTGGACGATTCACCTTCAGCATGTTTTCTGGGAAGGAAACCAGTGCACAGACAATCTCGCTCGATTCGCTGGCATTATCAGTTCGGGCCTTCATATTCTCCAGAAGCCCCCTGTTGGCATCCAGGAGCTCCTCCGTCGGGATGCACTAGGCGCAGTATATCCTAGAGCTTTGCTTTAGTGTAGTAATTTCCTCTTTGTAACGAAAAAAAGAGGGGATAAGGTACCCCAATCTATTAAGTATTCAAATTCTGGTGGATTCTTCACGAATGGGTCGCCATGAAAGTTGTTCTTGATAATGAAGCAGCAATGTTTTTTATTTTAGTTTTGTGCGATAATTGTGCCCAATAATTCTCTTCGAAGATCGAATGGTACGTACAAGATAAGATTTTCCATTATTTAAGCATGGATGTTGATGAACTGCTATCTGCTTATCGATATATTCTTTTAAAATGTCATCGGTAAGTGCTGAAGATTCCAAATCGGATTCCAATAATATTTAATGGACTAAGTACTGCAAATTATAGATTTAATGTTACTGCTGACAAATAAAACTTAACACCGAAAGTAAAAACAAATTAATTTATCAATTCAATTTTAAAAAATTTATATTTTAGTTTAATTTTTAATTTTTTAATTTTAACTTTTTTGGGTAAAAAATTAAATGATTTATTTAAATTTTATAAATTAAAATCAATCAATTAATTTTTATTTAACGGTCTCTTTTTAAATTAAATTTCAACTTTTTTGATGGCTATGTATATTCTCTTTTAATTATATTTCAAATTCTTTAATTTTAATCGATTTTTAACTTTTAATTCTTGAACTTTATTTATAAGAGATTTAATTATTCGCATTACTACGAATTAAGATTTTTGTTAAAAAATTGAATTTAGTATCATTTAAAATTTTTATCACAACTTTTTCTTTCTGAAAGAACCAAACTCTACAAAGGATTTATGTTTCTTGAATTTAATCTTCTCTATTTACTAAAAATCTGAAAATTTTTACAAGACAATTGCTTATGAGGATTGGTATTTGATATTATCAAAATCAATTCGAACAAATCTTGAGACTAATTATATGATATTAAAGTTAAAGGTTACAGTATGATCTATTCCTTAATTTTAAATATTTGTTAATTTATAAAAATTAAAAATAATTTATTTTTATATTTTATTGTCTCTATGCCTACAAAAGTTATAAGAAATGTTATAATTATAAAAATGTTATTTGATCAAACTTGAATTACGAAAAAAAATTATCGATGCTCAATCTCAATCTAGATAAGCAATATATGTTAACAATACTTATACCTTTTAATAGGCAATATACTTTTTCTCTTTTTCTTTTTATTTTTTATTTCCTTTAAGGAGCTCTATGATTTCCCAATTTGTGCTTAAACGAATAACCAGAAGAGAGACATTTTGTTCCATTCTCAAGTTGGATTTTTTCATATAAGGAGAAAGCTATCTTCGTCACAGTTGATGTATCGTTGATTGACCCGTTGTTTCTTTGTCAATAAACTTGTACAGTTTGGCATCCACAAGTTTTGGAAATTTGTTTCCCCATCTTAGAGATCTTTCTTGTTGCTCTCTATGGGAAAATCTCCACCCGTGAAGACCCTTTCATATGAAAACAGAAAACAGAGAAAAATAAATATACGGTTTGTCATTATTATATCTAATTATTTGTTTGAGACATGATAAATTCCTATCAAGTCATTTTTAAAGTTTGGCGTCATATTATATTATATTTCAATTTTTAATAAAATCTAAATTATTTATAATATCCTAAATTAAAAACAAAATATCAAATATATTTCACTCTTCATCATAATATCGTTAGTGACAGAACTTGATTGAGTTGTGATGTAATACAACACATTGAAGATTATATGTATAGTCTTTTTATTGTATAATTCAACATAGTTAAGCTTGTTACTAACATAATAAGATCCATAAATATTTATTTATAGATTATGATATATAATGCTATCAGATAAAAGTTGAGATGTAGTTCATTATTTTCAAAATCCATTAATAGATACTTGTAGTCACTAAGAACGTTGATATTAAAATATATAAATATGTTCGATATTTTTCTCTTAGTTTATTTATGATTATTTCTTTCTTGTATGTAACTTTTCTTCTTCAATCAATCAATTCGTTACATCGAAGATTTACCTGAAACTGCTGAAACATACCAGTCGGTATTATACTGTGTATGCTTCAGCATAGACCATGTTAGCTAGAGATCTTTTCCAACAATAAGTACTGTATATTCGTAAGTTCGCATCCAGTACAGGAAATTTCATCATGAACAAGTAAAATTAAAGTTGTTATTTGGTACATTAATAAGAGTACACAAAACATTCCCAGAAGCACATAACCAGTTTATCTGTTACGAACTTAGAACATATGAACAGTGTAGGAGGCAGTGTTACGTACTATGACCGAACAGGATGGGGAAGATAGGAAGTTGGGATGAGGAATAGATTATTCTTTCTAACAAGGTCACCACTCCAGGATTCTGTCATGTCTAAATCTGCAGGTTTCACTCCATCAGCGATTTTCCAGTCAAAATGGTATAATAAACTTGCGAGTCCTAGCTCAACGACGGCCAGACCAAATGAAATTCCAGGGCACATCCTCCTACCAGCTCCAAAAGGAATATACTCGTAATGGGTTCCCTTGTAATCGATGGAGTTATCAGCAAATCTCTCAGGATAAAAGGTTTCAGCGTCTTTCCAGTAGTTTGGATCTCTATTAATTGCCCAAGCATTCACAAGTACTGTGCTTTTCCTTGGTATCTCGTAGCCATCAATCTCAGTCTTCTCACCAGCTAATCTTGGAACAAGAATAGCACCAGGAGGATACATTCTTAGTGTTTCTTTGATCACTAGGTTTATGTAGTTTAACATGTGCAAGTTCGATTCATCAATGGTTTCTTTTCCCTTGCAAACCTCTCTAACTTCTGCTTGTGCCTTTCTCAGTATTCTTGGATTCTTCATCATCTCAGACATAGCCCATTCTATAACTGCAGAAGACGTTGATGTCCCAGCAATAAACATGTCCTATTACAAATGGAGTTTTAACATTCATGTCACCAGTTAATGGTTTCTTGAGAAGTACGGTAACACATAGATTACGTTCAGGATAAGAGATCTTTACCATTATTACTGCTTTGACGTTGTTTCTTGTAATGGGAAAGTCGAGTTGGCCTCGTTCTTGGAGATTCAGAAGCACATCAAGAAGTAATTCTGCTTCAGTTTGTGAAGAATCTGCTGCGTCGGCTTTTCTCTTTTGATGATCACCCATGATGTTCTCAAGTGTTGTGTCTAGTTCACGATGCAGCTTCTCAAGCCTAGACCTTTCACCTGAGATCACCCCAAGTATTTTAATGGACGGAAACAAATCGGAAAAGCTGAAACCTCCCAGCTCCTCCGCAAATTTATGAATATGTTCCATGAATTCAGCTTCCTGTTTCGTGTCTATCTTGCCCAAAGACGACCTTGAGGTGATGTTAAGCGAGAAAGAAGATATGATTTTACTCAAGTTAACAGACGATCCAACACTACCTGCAATTGTTTTAATCATGTTCAAGCTCTCATCTGCTCGGATTTGTCTGTAAGATTGGACACGTTTTGCACCCAACAGCTCGGTTATACAAAACTTTCGCAGCTGTCTCCAGTAATCTCCATAGGGAGCATATATAATATCAGTAGATTCATACCAAATGATATGAGCTGCGAGGATAAAGGGTCTTCCAGCGAAGAGCATATCATGAGTTTTCAACACAATTTTGGCAGTTTCAGGGGAAGAAATCACGACACTGGAAATTTCTCCTAGCTTAATATGCATGACGGGTCCATATTTCTTGGCCAAGTCTCTCAGGGTACGGTGGGGAAGCGCGCCGACGTTGAGCAGGTTTCCGATTATGGGCAGCTTCCATGGCCCTGGCGGTAGGTTTCCTGATGTTCTTGTCAGTATTTTCCATAATATGAAGATGAAGAGAAGAGAAGCAATAGCTGTGTGCAAGGAAAAGAATGGAGATTCTGAGTTCTGCATGGTGGAATGAGCATAGAATGGCTTTTTCACTTGATGTTTACAATTCCTAGTCTTAATATAAGGTTGCTTGCAATAAAATTTTGTTAATTTTTTGTCTTCAATCCTTGGAAGACAAGAGTAAAAGCAGGAAGATATTAATAAAATACACACTGGTATTTGAGGAAATTTTAAAAAAATAATCTTGAAAATTTTCAAAAAAACTTCTTTAAAATCTTTTTTTAAGTTAAAATAATAATAAAATAAATACAAAGAGCATAACTATTATAAATAGAATAATCAATTATTATTATCAATTTTAAATTTTAAATTTATAATAATTATAATAAATTATTAATCTAAGTTAAATTTAATTAATTTGATATAAATTTAAAAGCTGAATTAGTTCCTCGTGTTATATTTACATTGTATATATTTTATTATTATTTTTTAATCAAATTTTAATGTAAGAGATTTTTTTTATAAAATATAAAACTTCCAGAGAGTTTTTTTGACAATTTTAAATATTAGAAAGTTTATTTAAAGTTTCGTACCATAAAACTAGAATATGTTTTATTTTTTTTATTTCATTCTACTTTCAATTTTTATTTTTATTTTTGGAATTTGAAAATTGTCAATATAATATAAATATTAAATGTTAAAATATAAAGATTAAAATTAAAAACACAAATAATAAAATGTTTTTATTGTATTTAATCCTAAGTTTTATGATTAAATTATTCCTTTTCTTATTCTAACTTTATAAGTTCAATTCTGAATGAGTTTTAAAAAGAGAAATTACAATTCTATTTAATTTTTTAATCTATTGTTTTTCCTTTTTAATTTAATGGATTCAATAACTATTGTATAAAATAACGAACACAAATTACAGAATACTTAATATCTTACTTGCTTTCTTCCAAAAGGAATTTTCTGATGCATGTCCTTAAATTTTGTTTGGTATTATAGAAAAATGTGAAAGCTCCTACAAAGCTTAAACACTATCAAAGCAACAATACAGTTTAGTAAGGGGAGGCAATCGAACGGCCTGGCCCTAATGTCCGATCAGACTTGAGGTAGCAGGTTTGAGCTCGAGCCAATGCCGACTAGGCTTGACCAAAGTTTTTAATTATAAATATAAAATAATGTCGCTTTCAGTACAACAATATCATTTTGCTTTAAAGGGCTCGGGTCAACAAATTTGTCTGAATTACCATTTCTACCGATATTACGAATACCGTATCAGATTTGGTATCAAATTTTAATACATTATTGTACTGATATTAGTTAATTTTAGGTATTATTTTAGGTAATTTTTTAAATTTATAAAATAGCTCTTAATTTTTTAAAAAAATTATAAAATAGTCAATTGTCATATTTTACAGTTGTACTAGATATTTTAACTCTAATTTCAAAAATTATAATAAAAATAATAATCACAATTTTAATTTAACTTATAAAATTAATTTAATAATTATTAATAAATATAATTAAATTTTAAAAAAATATTTTTAAAATTGATAAATTT
>JAOQMQ010000001.1:23584387-23599016 GCA_027563845.1 Erythroxylum subrotundum | reverse complement strand
GCGCTAATCGCCCCTTCTGTGGCTGCCAAGTAGATAATTAAGCTCTCGCCCTCAACTGGGCTCTGCAAAATGGGTGGGGTGGTCAGATATTGCTTCAAGTGCCGGAACGCTCTTTCACACTCATCCGGCCATTGGAATTGGGTCACATTCGCTTTCCTCAAAATTTTGAAAAATGGGAGACATTTGTCGCCCAACCTGGAGACAAATCTACTCAAAGAAACTATACGCCCGGTCAATATTTGGACCTCTTTCAAACACCGCGGCGAAGGCATTTGGATGATGGCTTCAATCAGATTACATCAAACTAACCAATAGATGACATCTCCATCCAATTAGGACTCTGTCTAATAGGATTAAGCAACATCATAATAACAAGATAAAAGATTACATTATCTAGGAATGATTATCCATATCCACGAAGATCTCCTCTATCTTCAGATCATCCTTCTACATGATCTTTATCTTTTAAAGTTGATGTACATCCACGGTGATCTTATCCGCCACATCATCCAAGATCTCCTCATCTCTATTCGTTGATAATGAGTCATCCAAGCCAATAGCATATTGGTCCGATCCAATGTTACCCATGCTAACTCCATTAACTATGGTCCGTCCACTTGAGTACACACTAAGTCCTTAGTCCATCAAGAACTTAGCCTTAGCAAAGTCAGCTCATACAAGGTCCGAAACTCTACCAAAACTCGCATCATGCTTGATCTACTTGCTAAGTAACCTTGGAACTCTCGCATATTCCTGTCATGCGTGTGATCCAGCTAACCTTCCATTCAAAGTGAATCTCAAGCCTTTTTTTGGTTTCGCATTCGAATCTTGTATCTCGTCCAAGATTTCCGCCAATGTGCACCAATACATGCCAACGCTTGACATTGCCCCTCCTCGTCCTAATCTCCTTGTAAGTCTTTGCCTTGTTTCGTTGATCCATATGTCGAATTTAGGGGTCTAACAAACCACCCCACACCAGAAGAAATCGACGCCCTCGTCGAAATAATCTGTGGATACTCCTCTATGTGTGGTTTCCTCGAAGACTCCTTAGCTATCGGCACATCTCCCACGTACCATGTTCCCTCTCCTTCGAGTGTCTCCTTGCCTTTGTTCGAACGCTCCTTCACAAGGCCCATTGCACCCAACACAGCAAAATTGTTAAGGTAGACTTCTTCTGTCGAGTCCTCCTCTCCCTCTCTTTGATCCTTCCCGACCATGGAATTTACTTGCTCCTCACCAGCCTTCCGTCTTGGGCATTCTCAAGAAAAATGCGGCCCTTCACAAATGAAACAAGCAATATCTCGTTTTGTTTGTTTCTTACCTTGAGAAGATTCATGTATCGTCTCCTTGCCTTTCTCCGAACCATTTTGTGTCCCACCATTCTTCTTGCCCTCGTAGCTAGTTCGAATCGGTGGTGGCATTTGGACATCCATCAAGGCGTCTGTAGCCGCTATCGTGCTTGGGAGGTCCTTCACATTCTACCTCCGAAGCTCCATTTGTGTCCAAGCTTGCAAGCCACTTATGAAGTTCAACAACTTATCCTCCTTCGACATGTTCTGCACGTCCAACATCAAAGATGTGAATTTCCTCACATACTCCTGCACTGAGTTGTCTTGCTTCAACCTCTTCAAAGCTTCCCTCGCAAGCCATGAAGTGTTGTTGGGGAGGAACTGATTTGTTAGCTCCTTCTTCATCTTCTCCCAAGTGTCGATAGGAGGTCTCCCCACACTGATTTCATTAAAAGTTCTTGTTCTCCACTACAACTTTGCATCCTTCACCAAATACATAGTCGTGATCAATACCTTCTCTGAGTTGGAAACTTTTGTCGCTGCAAATTATTGCTCTATATCCCACAAGAAATTTTCGAGCTCCTTGGCACTTCGCTTGCCGTCGAAAACTTGTGGTTCTCGCACCTTCACCAAAGTGCTTTCAACACGCCCAATAACCTGTGTTGCAACGGCACACCTTAAGATCGCCACCTCGAACCTAGACGCCTCTTGTGCCTTCATCAACTCCGCTATTTGATGCTGCAACTGTTGGATTCGCGCCTCCAACATCTCGAATCAAGTGTTATAAGAAGTCACCTCTTCCTCCCCTTGAGGAATCGGCCCAATAAGTGCCTCCACTCGGTTGACACGTTCCATCAAATAATTGCCTCCCGCCATATCGAACTTAGGGCTCTGATACCAGCTGTTACAAAGGTTTTCCTTTGGCACTGAACTTATCCTCAAGATGTGCCTACTCCTTTAGACGACAATCTTACTTAGGTCTTTCTAAGTAAGACTTAGCCTTCCCACGTGATCGTCAACCAACTATTGAGTTCTCGAACGCCTCACGACCCTCACAGTGATTAACTCTCACACTCGCAAGAAAATTACATAAGCACTAGAATAGTAAAGGCAACAACAAGAACAAAAAAGAGATACAACTAAAAGCCAACCTTCATTACTTCCCTCAAAGTATACAAAGAAATACTCTCTCAATCTCTGTGTCTCACAACACTCTCATCTTGATTTTGAGAGCAAGACTCAAATGAGTTATTTATAGATATCTCTAGATGACTAAGTTAGAATCCTAATAGAATTCTACTAGCTAAGATCACAATCTTATCTTTATCATATTACATCAAACTAACCAATAGATGACATCCCTATCTAATTAGGACTCTATCTAATAGGATTAAGCAACATCAAAATAACAAGATAAAAGATAAAAGATTACATTATCTAGGAATGATTATCCATATCCACAAAGATCTCCTCTATCTTCAGATGATCCTTCCATATGACCTTTCTCTCTTAAAGCTGATGTACATCCACGGTGATCTTATCCGCCACATCATCCAAGATCTCCTCATTTCTATCCGTTGATGATGAGTCATCCAAGCCAATAACACACTGGTTCGATCCAATGCTTACCCATGCTAACTCCGTTAGCCAAGGTTTGTCTACTTGAGCACACACTAAGTCCTTAGTCCATCAAAAACTTAGACTTAGCCAAGTCAGCTCGTACAAGGTCCGAAACTCTACTAAAACTCGCACATGCTTGATCTACTTGCTAAGTAACCTTGGAACTCGCATATTCCCGTCATGCGTGTGATCCAACTAATCTTCCATTCGAAGTCTGTCTCAAGCCTTCTTTTGATCTCCCATCCAAATCTTGCATTTTGTCCAAGATTTCTACCAATGCACACTAATACATGTCAACGCTTGACATTGCCCCTTCTCGTCCTTGCCTCCTCGCAAGTCTTTGTCTTGTTTCGTTGTTCCGCATCTCGAACATTGGTCAAGGCTCGCCAATGCCCGTACGATTTCGCTTTCTCAAACTTAGGGGTCTAACACAGGGCCACCTAAGTGATGAACTGCATATGTTGTTAGTTTTTTTTCTTAGAAATTTGGACATAGAATTTTATGCGTGTGTTAAAGATTAGTTTACCACTATTAATGAATATTGGGATTTAATTTGAATGTGACATAGGATGAGAAATAACCCTTGATTTTGTAGGGTTTTAGGTCTTGCCTCTCTCTCCCTCTCTCTACGAGTGCAAGTGTTGGTCTTGCAGTTCACGTGCAAGGTGAGGTCTATGTATTATTTCTACGTTGGTCTCTCTTAGATTTTCATTTTAGCTTCATGGATTCAGGGTTGCAAAGGCTCTCTATTGGGGAGAAAGCAGACAGCGAGTTCGTTGTTTCTCCAGAGGATGTTCAGACGGAAGACTTTGCTGCGGTTCTTAGGGACGCACGAGGTAAGTTTGTGACTGCTATTTCAGGTTTTTTCCCTGCCCTGTTTGACCCAGTTCTTGCCGAAATTATGTCTATAAGGGAAGCTCTTTCTTGGCTAAAAGCCCAACAGCTTGCCAAGGTCATTGTGAAGTCAGATTGTTTGGCAGCTGTCCAATCAATATTAGCTCCTTCGCCAAATCGGTCTGAGATTAGAATTTTGACCCTTGATTGTTTTTCATTCAAGCGACATTTCCTTCACTTGTCCTTTCAATGGACGCGTTGGATTGCCAATAAGGCGGCTCATGCTTTAGCCAGGGTAGCCTTATTACATGCAAATTCACATCACTGGACTGATCGTCCTTCTTGTTTAGTCTCCATTTTAAATTCAGATTGTTCGGCTTCTGTTATTGTTGAGGGGAAAAGGCTATTAGGTTCCGGGTGTACGGGGTAAGCCTGTTGGCTTGGATTAGTTTTCTTTGCCTTCTTTGCCTTTGTCTATTTTTTGCGTTAATGTTGATTTTATTCAACAACAAAAAATTGAATGTGACATTTCAGGTGAGTCTGGAGGAAAAGAATACGAGAGATAAAACAATTTAAAAATATCGAAGTGAATGAACTTAAATGGTTATAGATGTATCAAAGTGAATGGACTTAAATGGTCATAGAAGGTATCAAAACAAGTTTTTTTCACTAACATAATCATTTAGGAAAGACAAAGACATGATTTTACACTATGTTAGAAGAATATAAGAACTAATTATTTAAAATTGAAAATTTTAAAATTATTAATTACAAATCTTGTAAGAAAAATAAAAAACTTTATAGATTTATTAAAAAAACCACTCATCAAGTCTCCTTTAACTTTTTATTAAAAAAATCTCGTATAATTAAAAAAAAAAACTCTGTCTATCAGCATAGAATTGTACATTTTTAATTAATTGTCACAGGGCCACCTCCAAATTCACAGAAAACAAAAATAAATCGATCCACTTAATTTGTCGGGAGAGACAGAGTTTGTAAGACTTATTAGCATCAACTATATCTATACAATAAGCACACCAATCTTACGAATTCTGCATTTGGAAGAGCAGTTCTCATCATCATGGAGAATCCTGAGAAGCAGAACCATTTTTCTCCATACATTATTATCACGTCTCTTGTGTTCATACTCATAGCATGGAAATTGTTGAAAATATCAAAATCCAGGAAACTGCCTCCAGGTCCACCGAAGCTGCCAATCATAGGTAATATGCTCCAGGTTGGTAATCTCCCACACCGTGAACTGAGAGACTTGGCCATGAAATATGGTCCTGTCATGCATCTTCAAGTTGGTGAGATCTGCAAGATCATAATTTCTACACCTGAAGCTGCAAAAGAAGTACTGAGAACTCACGATTTAGCTCTGGCTCGAAGGCCCTTTGTTCTCGCAGCGCACGTCGTCTGGTACGAATCAACTGACATTATCTACGCCCCTTTTGGAGATTACTGGAGACAGCTCCGAAAGTTCTGCATAACGGAGCTGTTGAGTAACAAACGGGTCGAATCTTACAGACCAATCCGACAAGATGAGGCTCGAAGCATGGTTAAAGGAATTGCAGCTAGTTATGGAAAACCTGTGAACATAACATCATATTCAGCTTCTTTGTCACTTAACATCTCTTCAATATCAAGTCTTGGAAAGTTAGAGAAGGAACAGGAAGACAGATTCATGGAAATTCTTCGCAAGTTCGCAGCGGAGCTTGGAGGGTTTAAGATCACCGATTACTTCCCATCCATCAAATTTCTTCCTCGAATCACCGGTGTAATGTCAAGACTGGAGAGTCTGCACAAGGCAATGGATAGCATACTGGAGGAGATAATGAGTGACTATCAAAAGAGAAAAGCTAAAGTTGCTTCGAAAGGTGAAGCAGAAGTTCTTTTGGATGTGCTTCTGAATCTTCAGAAGAAAACCGATAACGACATTCCCATAACAAGAAACAATGTCAAAGCTGTGATTATGGTAAGGTCTCCTCTCCTCCGTCCCTTTGTTTTTGTTTTGGTTACTAATTGTCTTGGAACCAGGGACAGAGCTAAGGTAGGAAGCCCACTGTTTAATTTTTTAAATTTTAAGGAGCCTAACTCCCGAATAACTTTATTTATATATATATATATATATCTATATATGATATTTATTTTTTAAAAATTTTGTGAGGCCCAGTGACCCCCCTGGGCTCCATCTAGCTACGTCTCTGCTTGGAACTATTCTTAATCCTTTGCGATTATCTTTGCAAGTATGAAAATAATTTTTTCAACTGAACTTGCACCCAATGTTTTGCTCATAATAAAATTCTTATATATTCCTTCCAGCTCATAATTATCAAAAAATTCTCTGACGTTATATTTCATTAATTTTATTATTTATTTTTAACTTTTATTATTTAAAATCTTAAATTATTCATAATTATTTCTAAATGTGAACGGAAAATAAAATAACAAAATATGATATAACAAAGTATGATAAAGAGAATTCTAAGATATTTATAAATGAATTTAGAGAGAATACATAATATTTCTAAAAATATAGGTGATAAATAAAAATATACAACTTTTAAAAAATCCAACTCCACTTTGTATCTTCTGCTTATGATTAATAAATAATACTAACTTCACTAGTTGAATCGTATACCTAATTGCTATTCGATGACATTCAAATTTCAGGACATGTTTCTTGCTGGTACAGTGTCCTCTTCTTCACTTATAGATTGGGCAATGGCTGAAATGATGAGGAATCCAAGTATGATGAAGAAGGCACAAGAAGAGGTGAGACAAGTTTTCAAAGGAAAAGAAACAGTTGATGAATCAGGCTTGGACAAGTTAGACTACGTAAACATAATTATCAAAGAGACCATGAGAATGTATCCTCCTGGTGCTTTACTTGTTCCAAGAGAAGCTGGAGAGCCACTGGAGATTAATGGGTATGAGATACCTGAGAAAAGTGAAGTCATAGTGAACGTTTGGGCGCTTGGAAGAGATCCAAACTACTGGACTGAACCTGACAAGTTTATACCTGAGAGGTTTATTGACAATCCAACTGATTACAAAGGAGCTCATCTTCAGTTTATTCCATTTGGTGCTGGGAGGAGGATATGTCCTGGTATTACATTTGGTATGCGAGTCACCGAGCTTGGACTTGCAAGCTTGCTCTTCCATTTTGATTGGGAGTTTCCTGATGGAGTGAATGCAGAAACTTTGGACATGTCAGAGTTTCTAGCTGCAGATCTTACAAGATTAAACAATTTGTACTTGGTTCCAGTTCCTCATCATCCCCCACCTGCTTGATCCTGAGAAATTCGGTTGTCACTGCAAGTTCTTTATTTTTTTTTCCCCCCTTTTTGTGTTCTGTTGTTGGATCTCTCTTCTTTCCCATTCTCTTTACGTGGATTCTATCACTTAACTTCATGCCCTGTGCTTGTAGCAACCGTGTGCTATATATAGTTGTGAATAAGAACTTTTTGTTAGCTGTAAGGCTTTCAAAATTAATGATTTTCACGATAACAATCAAAAATATTTACTTATAAAATTTAAATTTATTTAGATTTATTCAAAAAGATAACGATGTTAAAAAATTATATTTTAGTTATTTGTTTAAAATAAAAGAATAAACGTTTCTTATTTTGCGGGAATTGTTTTAACAAACTTATTTAATTATTTAGATGCGGTTCCACAAAATCTGAAATGGATAAGCCCTGTTATTTCTATATAACCGAAGGATCCTACTATTTACTCTATTAATGGCTCCGAGATATAGTCAAATATTTATTTAAACGTCTGAATTTGTGAAGATACTAACAAAGAATAAAGATGATATGGAAGATTTTTTAAAAAAAGATTTAAAGCAGATTCAGTTAGTTAATGATATAATTAAGTAATTGAAGAGAACACCTATTTAAAGAAAAACTATTGCATTCACAAAGTATGCAATTTTTTTTTGAAATCATTAGCATCAATATTTTTTAAAGTGATATCAATATCAAATTCTCTTTGCCTTAGAAAGGGAAAATACTTTATTGAGAAAAACTCTTATTTTTTGAAGCTCACATTGAACAAATCCTATTATTAAATTTTTTAGAACCCGTAGAGATTAGCTAAATACTACTAATGTGGAAGGTTAAAGAACCTTAAAAAAATGTTATTGTGAACTTAGAAAAGTTCGTCAAATCATAACTTAGAGATTTATTAGTGAAATATTCAAGTTGAACATTTGGAGACTAGATGTAAGCTACGTTATAAGATGAATCAATATAAATTGCTTGTGTCTTTCTTTGTCTTTCCTTAACTTCTAAAGTTTCACATTTTAGTTACTATTGTTATCATTTATATGAGGCTCCTTTTTTATTTTAAAACTTGACAGGCTCCTTCTATTTTTAAACTTTAACAGGACCTTACCATTTTAACAAGCCCCTATTGTTTGTAAGAATTGAAAGTAACTTACAAAAATTTTCAAATTACACGCAATTTTCTCCAATGATATAAAAACTAGACCAAACTGACATGTTCAACCCGATTAAGTATGAACCAAACTGGTTTTCGGTTAAGTTTTTATTTTTAACTGTTGTCAATAAAAACTGGCCGATTTCTGAATCGCGAATCGTAGCCATGAATTTAGAGAAGTCAATGGATCGGCCTAAGCCCAGGCCACTTCTAGCCTGACCACAAACTGACAGGTCTATGGTCGAGACTGACAAGCCTAAGGCCAAGCCAGCCCGGCCTCTTTATATAAATTTTTTAACAAAGTCACCCGTGGCCTTGTCTGGTAGAACATTTTTGGCCCATGGTCTCATCAAATCAGACTAAAATCAGGCCGACCTCAGCCTTGCCAAAATTGACATTCCTACATGAACTATGAACCATGAACTGTCGAGGAGGAGAGTGAGATTAGACACTCGGACCAACCACTCTATCTGGGTTTGAATACGAGAGCACTTGATGAAAACGAAAATGAAAGACCTCGCTTAAAATAAAATAAAGACAAAAAAAATCAAACCCGATACTTATTTCTCTGTATGTACGTATTATCTCTAACTTAAACCTCCAAAATTAAAATAAATCAATTTTTAATCATACAATAAAGCTAAGCACAAAAAGATATACGTCATTTTATGGGTGTACAGCTCAAAAAGACGCGAGAACAACATAATATTAGCATAATCAAGACAAATGGTGAGATCTTAATCTAAGTCCATGCAGTCACTAACGACAGAGATTGAGAGAGAAGAGTGGAAGATGAACCTAAAAGACGAAAATAGTAAAAAAGAAAAAAAAAAGTAGAGAGATGCATGCGATAATGAGAGAGAATGAGAGGCAAGAGTAGAAAGATAAGCTAAAGGACGAATCTAGTAAAGAGAAGAAAAATCAAGAGGCAGAGATGATGATAACAGCTGTTTCTTGAAAGTTGTTCTTGAAAGTGGAGTATACCGTATGCTGTCTTATGGGTTTTGTTAATGGCAACAGGGACTACGGAATTGACCACCGACTTTCTTTCAAAAAGAATATGGTTTAGAAAATGAACGGTTAAGGAAATAAATAAATAAATTATATAGACTAATATTATATATATATATATATAATATAGCAAAAAGATGAAATTGTCCAACAAATTAATATTTATGGACATATTTTAAATTTTATATATTAAAACTAATTTTAAATCATGAACATTAAATTATAATAAAATTATTTACTTCTTTAAAAAATTAATCTTTATATATTATGTTCAATAGTTTAATATTAAAAAAAGAAAACACTAAATTTAATTGATTATTAATAAATAGTTTCATTTTTAACAATAAAGTTACTATTTATTAAAATAAATTAAACAACTAAAAAATTTATTAATTTAAAATTTATACTTCTTATTTATTATATACCGATTTTATAACTATTTAATACCGATTAAACCTTTAAATTTTAATCATCTGCCGACATCTATTATAATTTTTAAAACATTTTTCACCTCCTCTTTGTTTTTCTTTTACATACTACGTGGGTTACTTATCCCTGTTTGGCCTTTGATGAATAAAGCAGATGCCTCGTCGCTTTAAGCCAATCATTTGAATTAAACAAAGCATAAAACATTAATAGACACCATTAGCTCAGACCAAAAGCACAATTTCCCAACACTTCAACCACGGATAGAGTTTCATTTGGAGAACTGAAAGAATGAAGAGTCTCAGTGTCTTCGCATTAGTTCTACCACTTTTGCTTGTGATACTGCTCTGCAATAAATCTTGCATAGGCACTTCACAAGAAATGATGAGTCGCCCCTACTCCGTAGCTGATTCCAGCGTAGAAATCATGGAGCGGATGATGATGCCGACGACCGGTAGTTTGGAAGTCGCCAGTGGCAGAATTCTCACCAGAGCAGTTCCCGGGACGACGTACGGTGCAATAACCCGAAAGGGACCAACGTTCAATTGCGGCCGGGCTCAACGTTACTGTCTTCCTCCTAAGAATCCTCCAGGTCAAATAAATAAGTGTGGCTTGTACACTCGCAATTGCCATTGATATTCCAAGTTTCCATTTCCTCTTCACTCAACTGTGTGTTTTGGTGAGTCAATTAGATGATTTTGAGTCACTGATCGTGTGAAAGCAGCAACTTTAATAGGCATGGATTAGAATAAGAAGTCTATTGCTTAATCCATTATCCATCCAATTCGGGTTGTAATAACAGTTTGTAGAGCATGAATGTTTGAGCATTTACGTCCATGTATGAATATAAACATACAATTACAGATTATGTCGATCTTTGCCAATTCATAAATTTGAGATGACCTATGTTGATGAAGGTGATAGACAACGTGAAAAATTTTGCACAATGTAATTTTTTGCTACAAAACGACGTCGTATTTGATACGGAATGGAGTTGGAGCAATTATGGGAGATGTGGGGCCAAAGGTTATAAGAATCTTAAGGTAGTGCGTCAAATGTCAATCTCTTTAGAAAAAGAAGGGAGTAACAAATAAGAAAGCAACATCTAACTCTTCTTTTTGCTCTCGTCTTTGCTTTTTCTTTTATCCAATCAGAAATTTAAATGTGTTTGATAGTAGGAAATTTGTTTGTAATTTAATTTATTTTAAAAATATTTTTAATCTTTTAAATAATTCAAATTTTCAAAAAGATTATTTTTCTTAAACTTTCATTAAAAATAATGATAAACTGCAAATGATATGTACAATATATATGAACTAAAAGAAAATTAAAATTTCTAAAAAATTAAAAATTATGAAAAAATCAATAATTTTTAAAGATTAGATAATTTTTTAAATAAATTAATTCTCATGAGAATCTTATATCTTTTACCATATATTTGTATAAGGAGTTATTTGTTACATCGACTTATAGAGATAAAAGAAGAGTAATTTTGGAAACTTCATAATAGTTAATGTTTTATATAAATATTTTATTGCTCAATTTAATTTAATTTTTATAAATTATGATTATATTTTATACATAATACTGTATGAAAATATATTTTATTTTAAAACAAATGAAAGGAATATTTTTACTTAAAAATGATTAAATGTTTTGTTAATGAGTTGAGTTTAAATTTAAAATTTTTGTCATTCTTCTTATTTAAACTTAAAGGTAAAAATTCACATCTTATATGGGATTAGATAAAAACTTAAGGTTTCAAAAAATTAAATTTAATTTAATTCACATCTTATATGGGATTAGATATAAACTTGAGATTTCTAAAAATTAAATTTTAATTAGATCTTATTATATTAAGAATGACAGTAGATTATGAATACTTTAAGGCTCGAGATAATCGATTTGGTAAGTATTTTTATGAGTAATCAGTTTTGGAAAAATTGTTAAGTCTAAACTTAAATCAAGCCCAAACCTATAGTCTACACTTGCTCAATTCGTATCTAATCACTATCCTCAAGCGAGAAGAAGAGTCATTGAAGTTGCATTCTCGCAATCGCAGCATAACTCGTAAGCTATAGTTCAGACCTTTGATATGAAGCTAACTTAGTTCATATTACATGAATGGATGAGAATAAATCAACTGGTATATCTTCCCTTACAGACCAGAAGAAAACTTAACTGTTAACATTTGCAAGAGACACCATCTGAAGTTAAATTTAGTTTGAAGAGGCACTGATGCTCTAGGAAAAGTTATAATTCTCCGAGGTTATTATACTACTAGATTCAACAGCTGCAGTGGACAAGATAGTGGTACTACTGTCTAATCCAGTTCGAGTGAAAGAGTCCAACTCATTGTCTCTAATCACACTAGAGCCCTATTCAGAATCCGGACTCAAACGTTTAATTGCAACAATCTTTTCTCCTCCATCAATCTCTCCTTTGAAAACTTTGCCAAATCCTCCTTTACCAATAACCAACTCATCATCGAAATTGTTAGTTGCAGCTCTTATCTCAGAGAGTGAAAAGTGCTGGCACAGTTCTGCTGGCAATGCAGAAGCTTCAGACTTCGTGGACTTCCCTTTGTAGAAGTTCAACCAACAACAAGTCAACGATTCACGACGAGAATCCCAGTGCTTCCCCTTTCTTTGATTTCTTCTAGTAACAATCCAGCAACTCAACAGTGAAATTACTATCAACAGAACTGGTGCACAAGCACAAATCACGATGATGAGCGTTTTACGGTTACTGGACTTGTTACCTGGCTGTGGTGACGGTTGAATCAATGATACTGGCGGCGGCGGAGGGCTGTCAGGATTTTCTCCAATGAGCTCATTAAGAGAGTTGCTCAACTTGAAAACCTCCAAACCATTCAAGATAACATCATCATAAACACTGGAGGCGTTAGGTTTTAAAGATATGAGAAGCTGGTAAATTTCTGATTTTGCTTGTTCAGGCCCTGTCACTATGTAATCCTTGTAGATTGGAATCATTTGGCCACCACTCGATTCCAGAATGTCAAAACCTGCTTCAACTATTTCATCGTTCATAGAAATGACGATTAACCGGTCTCCAGGCTTCGTCACTCGAAGATCGATTTCACAGAAGTGAAGCCTCACCAGGAACTTGTATCCCTGATCAAGTATTACTTCCCATGTTAGGTTCTCCAGTTTACTCGATCCGATCGATCGAGCCGTCTGGTAGACTTTATCCGGTGCGGTGTATGCTTGTACTTTGGAATAATTAACAGAAGCATTTGCAGATATAGTTTTAGGTAGAGAAGCTTCTGGTGGATAGAAAAAAATTACATCGCCATCCCATACTCGATACATTCCGGTATCATCACTAGGAAGAAGAGACCCACTGTAACCTATATTAACTCTACAATAAGTCTCAAGTGCAGTGTCATTTGTAATATGGAACTGTTCCTTTTCTCCGACTACAGTGATTCCTGAACTGTTTGGATTGGAGTAGTGAAGGTAGGTGGGCATCGACACAATCTCCATGGCATTGACGAAAGCATATGTATCACTCGAATCCTCAAAGAACGGAGAGAACGAGATGTTCAGCTCCTGGTTGTCATGGATGAATATATTGTATTCCTTACAGAAGGTATCAGTCACCCAATCTTCCGCAGAAAGAAGGGCACTGAAGTTCTTGAGCAAACTGTAAATTCCCGCTGTGACGTCCATGAAACCTTTGGTTTCTGAGAAATTCTTGTTGGAGATTTGGTATGTAGTAGGGAAGAAGTATAAACGCACGAACTTGGGACCGGGAGTGAGATTGAAGTTGTAGGTGAATTGGGAGTGAGAGACACGAGCGTGTTTGTAAGGAAAAACATACATTGATGTGGTTGGTTGCTTATCTGTAGTAGCAACCATTGATTTGTTGACAGAGAAAGACTCCAGAGGACTATATTCGGAGTTCACGTCTCCAATCCACTGTCGACCATCATCAGTTCCGTCACCTGAGCTGCCACAGCTGAGAAATATGCGGTCAGTTGGGGTGTATACAGACTCTGAGATAACAAGTGGCATTTCATGAATCAGTAAAGTACAAGCAAACAACAGGAAGCCTATCTTGACAACCAGAAGAAAATCCATGGAGGTGGCAAGCTCTAGATGAAGTGAATGGAAAGAAGAAAGAGAGCACTTATGGACTGCAATAATTGGAAACTTAAAGTCTTTGCTTTGGGTCATCCAGTGGAAGACCTCCGTGCTCAGTTCCCACCACGCAATGGTGATATGGCGTCCGGATGTCACTGCCAACGCGTCCATCAATGAATATTCACGCAAGTTACACGAGTAATAGCATATACCTCTATGGTCCTATAGTCAACAGGTTTGTCAAATTTTCTTAAAGTACTTTATGATCAGGAATAAAAAATACAGACAGACTGAAAAATTAAAAAAATAAACTATTTATAATTTTTAATTTTTAAAATTAACTTCTCTTAAACAGACAAAACAGAAGAAAAAGAAAGAAAAAGAAAAAATCATTATTCCTAATTATAATAGTCGAAAAAGAAAAAATCATTATTCCTAATTATAATAGTCGAAAAAGAAAAAATCATTATTCCTAATTATAATAGTCTCTTAGCTAAGCTTAAAGGTGGATGAAGCATCTCCAAAAGTTCCACAAGCGATTATGGGGGACGTGGGAGCCAAAGGTGATAAGAACCATAATTAGGTAGTGTGTCAGATGCCAATCTCCTTAGAAAAAGAAGAGCGGAGATCATCTGTCTAACTTAATTCTGTTTTATTCTGTCGAAGAAAAAAACGACATCGTGTTTACGTAAAATTTTAAACTATGCGTGGCTTTGTCACTTCTCATGCTTTCAAAACCAAAAGTCAAGCCGCAGCAGTATCACTTCTTTCTCAAAAGCCAAGCCGCAATATATACAAACCTTTGAATTTGTATTTCAACTTCTACTATTAAGATGTTTATTATTATTTATAATATTATTAAATATTTATTATTTTTATATATTCATAACATTA
>JAOQMQ010000001.1:23571876-23581876 GCA_027563845.1 Erythroxylum subrotundum | reverse complement strand
TGATAAACTAGATTTTTCATCATTGCAGTAGTTGATTGATTATCACAATTGATTGTAGTTGCCTTAGCTTGAGCTTAACAAACTGCTCCTGTAACAATCATATATTCAGCCTCTGAAGATGACAAGAGTGGTAGCCCCCAAAATCAATATTTGAGAAACCATACAACCTTAAATTGTTTGTGCGTTTATTCCATATTCTCCAAGAGTTTGTTCCTTTTACATATCTCAAGGTTCATTTTACAGCACTCTTAAGTGTTTTTTTGCTAGGACTTTCTATAAACCTGGATAGGAGACTTGTTGCTTGTATAATATCAGGTCTACTGTTTGTAAGATATAGTAAGCATCCGATAAAGCTCCTTTAGTTTTCAAATACAAAGTTGACTTACTGGGACTTTTTTGAAACCATTTCTATATAAATGTTCGTCTATTCTTCCCTAGCAGGCTCGAGGTGTTTGTTTTAGTCCATATAGCGCTTTTTCAGACGATAGAGTTTGTCTTCGTGACCTACAATCTCATATCCTTTTGGTTGTTGAACATACACTTCTTTCTCTAAGGTTCAATGTAGGAATATTGACTTCACATCAAACTAATAAACTATCAAATTAAAATTAACAGTAATAGTTAAAACAGTGTGTATTATATAAAACCTTGCTACTAGAGAGAAAAGTTCTTCAAAGTCTGTGCCTTCTCATTGCGTATACCCAAATGCAACCAGTGTTGCTTTGTATTTTTGGATAGTTCCAGTATGGAACTTAATTTTGCATATCCATTTAAGCCCAACAACTTCCTTCCTATTTGTCAGATCAAGTAACTCCCACGTCTTGTTTCTTTCTAAAGCTCTCATTTCCTCATCCATCATAGCACGCCATTCCCTAGACTTTATCGCTTCTTCAAAGTAGATTGGTTGTTCAATTTGAGCAAGTTGACATTGTTCTATGCTTTCATAAATTTCTTGCAAGGATCTCCATTTTCTTGGTGGTGAATCTGACGAGGAAGAGCCTGGTAGGACAAGTTTGAGACATTAGATTGGCTTTCTGTTGATGTAGATGATTGAGGTTTACTTGGTGTAGAAAGATTGGAACCTCCATTTTGATCTTCTTCTCTTCTGGGAGCATCAGGGATTCACTGTCTTCAAGTAATGCTTCGAAAATTGACTGCATATTCTTCCAATCCAAACTATTTTTCTCGTCAAAAACAACATCACGACTTATTACTAATTTTTTGGTGAGAGGACTATAAAAATGATATCCTTTTGTTTCATTAATGTAACCTAAGAAAATACATTTGATGCTATTATCATCTAATTTTTCTCTTTGAATCCCATATTATTCATAAAAATTATTAAATTTCTGAGAGAAAAACTCTCCCCCATGATTTATTCTCAAAGTCTTTATTGGCTTCTCACTTTGTTTCTCAATGTATGTTTTGAACTTTTTAAAGATAAAAAAAGGTTCTAATTTTTCTTTTTTTTAAAAAACCCATCTCATTAGACTAAAATCATCAACAAATACTGAAAACAATACCTTTTGTTGCTGAGGGAAAGTGTCCTTATGGGCCCATAAACGTCTTCATTAATCAACTCCGCTAGTTTTGAAGATCTTCTTGCTTGCCTTTTTGGAAAAAAAGTCGCGATGTTGCTTCCCAACTACACAACTCTCACATATCTCATGGACATCTTTAATTACTAGCAACCCACTGACACAGTTCTTTTCTAAAGTGAGAATTAAATTTCTAAAACCTAAATGACCATATCTATGATGCCAAAGCCAAGTCTCATTAGTCAATGTTGCCTTTAATGCGTGTTTTTCATCAAAATTTACAATGTAAGGAAAAGCCTTATTTTTTTAACCATGGGTGCGTAGCAACTAACAAAACTCTCTTTGTTTATCTTTAAATACATACCTCCTCCTCCTCCTCCTCTGTCCCTAATCCTCCTCCTTCTCTGTCCCTAAGCTTAAACGTCACAATACACATTGTAGTCGTTTCAACTTCCTAAGCTCCGTCTCAAAAAAAAAACCTTCATGCGAACTCCAACCGTAACCTCCCCCTCTTTATCTCTCTTTTTCATGTAAGTAAATCAGTAAATGCCTAGTTTCTCTCCCCGAGTTTATCCTCACCAAATCCAAAACCTAGAACAAACAAAATTGGAATTGAAGGCTATGAAAGGTTTACTCCAGCATGCTTGTTGGCCATTTAGAAGCGCAACTCAACTCTGATACCGAATGTAAGAGAATAGGCTATTAATAAGAATAAAAGCTATAAGAGAACTTTTAACAAACAAGTGGACGACAAGGAGTTGAGCTGGAAAAACTTCCCTGCATTCATCCAGGAACCAACCTTTTATACACAAGAGAATGTAACAAACAATGAGAAAGTAATGTCCCATTACACTTCGGTAACAACCCACTAATCACAACTGACAACTAACAACCCACTATCAAACAATGATCACACATTTGAAGAGGCACTGATGCTCTCAGAAAAGTTACAATTTTCCGAGTTTACGATAAAACTAGATTCAACAGTAGCACTGGACGTGATAGTGGTACTACTGTCTAATCCAGTTCCGGTGAAAGAGTCCAACTCAGTGTCTCTAATCACAGTCATAGTATTGTAACGAGGAGGATGGTACACTAGTTCTGGATACACAACTTCACTGTCTGGATTCGTCTCCGTCTTCTTCGCATCTGCAGTTTTCTGGAGCTGTAAAGCAAACTCAAGCATTTCTGTCACATCAAGCATATTGGGTCGATCAATTCCCCTGTCACGAACACATCTTTCTGCAATCTCAACGAACTTATCAAAACATTCTGGAGCAATCTTCCCCACCAAATATGGATCAACTATTTCATGGATTGTCCCGTTCTGGATGCATTTTTTTGCCCATATAGCCAGGTTGCGTTGGTCATCTTCTAACTTGTTGTTAAGAGCCTTCCTGCCGCTTAACACTTCGAGCAAGACCACACCAAACGAATAAACATCTGATTTCTCGGTCAACTGGCTTCTTGTTGCGTATTCTAGATCAAGATAGCCTCGTGTACCAACTACCCTTGTATTGATGGGGTTATTATCCATGCCCAGTTTGGATAATCCGAAATCGGAAACCTTGGCAGTCCAGTTCTCGTCCAACAAGATGTTTGTTGTCTTCACGTCACGATGAATGACTGTACGTTCTGCACCAGTGTGAAGATAGTTCAGGCCACGAGCTGAACCAATGCATATTTCTAGCCTTTGTTTCCAAGTGAGTGGATCGTTCCCTGCACCATGAAGATGGTCTTGAAGGGTCCCTTTCTGCATGAACTCGTATACCAAGATCATCTCACGGTCTTGGTAACAGTATCCGATCAGAGACACAAGATGGACATGGCGGAGTTGCGACAGCAACTTGATTTCAGTCTCGAATTCCCGAGTGCCCTGCTCAGAATCCGGACTCAAACGTTTAATTGCAACAGTCTCTGCTCCACCATCAATCTCTCCTTTGAAAACTTTGCCAAATCCTCCTTTACCAATAACCATCTCATCGTCGAAATTTTTAGTTGCAGCTCTTATCTCAGAGAGTGAAAAGTATCGGCACAGTTCTGTTGGCAATGCAGAAGCTTCAGACCTCGTGGACTTCCATTTGTAGAAGCTCAGCCAACAACAAGTCAAAGATTCAAGACGAGAATCCCAATGCTTCCCCTTTCTTTGACGTCTTCTAGTAACAATCCAGCAACTCAACAGTGAAATTACTATCAACAGAACTGGTGCACAAGCACAAATCACGATGATGAGCGTTTTCCTGTTACTGGACTTGCTGTTACTTGGTGGTGGTGGCGGTAGAATCACTGGTACTGGTGGCGGTGGCTGAGGGCTGTCAGCATTTCCTCCAACGAGCACATTACGAGAGTTGCTCAATTTGAAAACCTCAAAACCATTCAAGATAACATCATCATAAACACTGGAGGCATTAGGTTTTAAAGATATGAGAAGCTTGTACGTGTCTAATTTCGCTTTTTCAGGCCCTGTCACTATGTAATCCTTGTAGATCGGAATCATTTGGCCACCGCTCGATTCCAGAATGTCAAAACCTGAATCAACTATCACGTCGTTCATAGAAATGACGATTAACCGGTCTCCAGGCTTCCTCACTCGCGCATCAATTTCGCAGAAGTGAAGCCTCACCAGGTACTTGTATCCCTGATCAACTATTACTTCCCATGTCAGGTTCTCCAGTTTACTCAATCCGATCGATCGAGCCGTCTGGTAGACGATATCCGGTGCGGTGTATGCTTGTATCTTGGAATAATTAACAGAAGCATATGTAAAGATAGTTTTAGGTATAGGAGCTTCTAGTGGATAGAAAAAAATTACATCGCTTGCCCATACTCGATACATTCCAGTATCATCTTTAGGAAGAAGAGAACTGCTATCACCTATATTAACTCTACAAGACATCTCAAGTGCAGTGTCATTTGTAATATGGAACTGTTCCTTTTCTCCGACTACAGCGATTCCCGAACTGTTTGGATTGGAGTAGTGAAGGTAGGTGGGCATCGACACAATCTCTATGGCATTGACGAAAGCATATGTATCACTCGAATCCTCAAAGAGCGGAGAGAACGAGATGTTCAGGTTCTGGTTGTCTTGGATGAATATATTGTATTCCTTACTGAAGGTATCAGTCACCCAATCTTCAGCAGAAAGAAGGGCACTGAAGTTCCTGAGCAAAGTGTAAATCCCCGCTGTGATGTCCATGAAACCTTTGGTTTCTGAGAAATTCTTGTTGGAACTTTGGTATTTAGAGGGGAAGAAGTACAAGCGCACGAACTTGGGACCGGGAGTGAGATTGAAGTTGTAGGTGAATTGAGACTGAGAGACACGAGCTTGTTTGTAAGGAAAAACATAATCATTCGTCGTTGGTTGCTTATCTGCAGTAGCAACCATTGATTTGTTCACAGAGGAAGACTCCAGAGGACTATATTTGGAGTTCATGTCTCCAATCCACCGTCGACCATCTTCAGTTCCGTCACCTGAGGAGCCACAGCTGAGAAATATGAGGTCAGTTGGGGTGTACACAGATTCTGAGAAGACAAGTGGAAGTTGATGAATCAGGAAAGTAGAAACAAATAACAGGAAGCTGAACTTGAAAACTAAAAGGATATCCATGGAGGTGGCAAGCAATAGCGAGGAGATCAACTGATCAAGGCGTCGGAGTGAATCGAATGAAGATAAGAGGGTACTTGTGGACTTTAATAATTGGAAACTTTGAAGTCTTTGCAAGGTTCAGTTCCCGCAGAGTCCGGAGATGTTTCTTCAAGTCAAGCGCTTAGGTCTTCGTCAACGTGTTCATCGATGAATATTTATGCATGTTAAAAATTTGGATATTCTATTCAATATTATAATGTCTTCTGTTTTATAAATCTTATTTATTTATTTATATAAGTCTTGCGTAGATTCTGCATAAATAAACATGAAATCTACATAAATAAATAGTTGAGATTTATGAAACAGAATAAGACACCATAATATTAGACGGAGAATCACGTCCCTACTTTTAGTCCACTTGCAAGCAAACGACAAAAGAACATCAACAAATTGATTGTCCTTCGTTCCATTATTGATGCTCTAAAGTTTTCTTTAATTGTCAGGTTCACCGTTCACATTGCATTGTTCATGCTCTGCTCTTTCACCAAAAGCTAATGAGAATGTTGAAAAAAGGAGGAAATGGAGAGGACTAGGTAGGGCAAAGCTCTATGCTGTGAGAAAGATAAGTCTTTATTGAATTTTAGTAGTATATTTGTTAAGATTCTTTTGCGAAATAAATAAGTTCTTATTCTTATCACATAATAAATTATTGATGATAATATTATCATTATATTTTATATAAATAATAATAAATAGATTTTGTTTTAATATAACATATTAAATTTTATTTTGATTTTCGTGAAAATTTCCAAGACGATACTTTCAATTTCAATAAACTCGAAATTAAGCTTTGATTAGAAAATAACTAATTAGAAAGTTGATTTATAATATTTTATTTATAAATCCTTTAACATCATTTTTTTATATAGAATATTATAAATATCTTTAACTTTCAATATATTTATTATTGTCAAATCTATAATCTAAAGTTTTCATCTACCTTGGATGTTAAACTCGACACATTTTGCTATGACATTATTTGTTATATCTTAAGTTCGTATTAATTTCAGAATAATTCTAATTTGAGTTTAAAATAATAACATATCTAAAAAATAATTAGTTAAGATTTTGAATTTATAAAATATTATCATTTTTCATTTTTTATGAAATTTAACACTCATTTCATATATAAAATGTCATACATATATTATAATAAGCTATATTATGAGTTAGAGATCATAAAAAAACATCAAAACGATATTATTTTCTCTAAATTAGTTTGAATTAGGTTGGATTAATTAATATGTTAAATATGAATTTGACTTGAAATTCAAATTTAATATATCCACCCAAATAAAAACTAAATTCTTTTTCTTTTTGTTTCCTATGAGGTGTTTTAGGAGGGTCCAAATTATAGGAAGACATCTTTAAGTCATTCACATCCAGATTAATCCCCACTCGAGTCATGTAGATTTCTTGTGATAAGCAAAACTTTGGCTTCAAGTTTTAAACAATTGTATACATAAGGACGGTTTGAACCCGCAATCTCACTTAAACCAAGAGAGCCTTTTATCAACTCACCTACATCTTGGAGTTAAAAAAAACTAAATTCATTAACTTCAAGGTCAAGCCCTTTGCCCTACTTTAATAATTAAATAATTAAGCACTTAACAAGTTTTGAACAACAAAACACAAGAAACCTATTCATATTGCGTATTGGACCTTCCAGGTATATTATACTACTCGTTTAACATGCGGGACGTGATTCTCTGTCTAATATTATGGTATCTTATTCTGTCTCATAAATCTCAGCCATTCATTTATGTAAATTCATGTTCATTTATGCGAAACTCACGCATGACGTATATAAATAAATGGTTAAGATTTATAGAATATAATAAGACACCATAATATTGGACAGAAGATCCAAAGTTTTAAAAGTAAGCCTTTTCTGACTTAGACAATCAATTGAACCTTTTTCTTTTAAGATGCTTTAATGAAAATGATTAAGATTCCCATCGCAATTTCTAAAACTCTCTTGGTGTGGTTGGTGCGTTAAAGACTCGAACTCGAACAGCACAGTCTTTTGGAAACTATTAAAGAAAGACTTATGCAAAGTAAAAGTAATAGTTGCTTTTTTTTATTTTTGTTTATTAACGATGATATGAACATGGAATAGTAACTGAATAAGTTTGGATTTATGTGTTAAAAGCTTTGTATATATTTTTCTTTTTATCAATTCAAACTATAAGAAGGTATCTTTAAGCCATCAACGCTCAGACTAATCCCCGTTCGAACCGAATAGGTCCCTTGTGTGAGGCAAAACTCTGGCCTCAAATTTTAAACAGTTGCATACATAAGGGTAGGTTTAAACCGGCAACCTCGACCACACTAAAATCAGAAAAGTTCCTTATTTAACTCACCTTCGCCTGAATTTAAGCATTGTATATTTATGTGAAAGAGGTAACTTTCCCCGTTGTATACCCTCCGCTTTTCTTTCCCCTAAAAGTGTAAGAGCGATTTAATTTCCCTTAAACAATGTTTCATATTCAAATTTTATTATGAGAGTTTTATCCTCTTATAAAATCACTCGTCCTAAATTAAATTAATCAGAAATAAGGTTAAATTAAATTCACTCCTTAATAGATGGCTTGAACCCACTAAGATTGTTTAAGATGATGTCATTTTAAGACATCAAATTAAAATAACCTTATTTTGAAATATTAATAACTAAAATTACGTTATACGTTATTTTGAGAAAGAGAATTTAGACACAACCGGTTAATTTCAAATCAGATCGGACATCATCAAATCAAATTTGCCATCGCTATTCTTAGGGGAATACAAGTCAGCAAGTATGAGTTTGAGTTCTGAGTACTCCAACCGGATCAAGTTCGAGTAAATGATATTTTTATTAGAATAACAAAAGCAACAAGGTAAACCATTTTACAATATATGGGAACCAGCAACTCCTTCCAACCAATCTCAAACTTATTGGAAGATACTTCACGGCAAAGTAACTGAAGAACAGAACCAAGAAAAGGAAAAGTAAATAAATACGAGGCAAACCTTCTCTTCGTTAGTTGGAAGAAGATACATACATGAACGTCAGAAAACCTGACGATGAATCACGAGTGGCAGGAAAAGATACCAGTACATTTGTGGTTCAGCAGACATGCCGTGGTTGATGTACCCTTCGCGCACGGTGCGGTTTGTGTAGGATTTAGGGAGAATGATTGTTTCCTTTTCGGTACTACTCTTCCTCTGCCTTCTGGCGCGTGATTACTTTGTAGGACACGACCGTCGTAAGAATTAATCAGAAACTCCAGGTCCAGCCCCTCGGTGATCATCAAGCACTCGTCGAGACGGCCATTGCACTGGTAAGTGGCGTTGCTCTTGGCAAGAAAGGATGCTTCAGAACAAACACCTGTGCTGATGAGTAGTGTAATAAACAGGAAAAATGGAAGAGAAGCCATGTTTTTGATGATACGATACTTGTGTTGCAGCTTTGTCCTGTCCTTTACTACTCTTTTTATATATTAGAGGGAACAATAACCTAACGCACTTCAGTGGGACCTTATAATTGAATCATCAAGATTAAGCCATGAATTAAAAAAAAAGAAAGAAAGTAAGTTTTGGGTTTCTCAGATAATCGGACTGAATAGGGCTATCGGCATGCATTTCGTGCCGACACTTTTCCTTTTGCCTTTCACTTTATTCCCGTCAGAAAAATAAAAGTTAATATATTTCTTTAAGATTTTACTTTTCTTCATTCATATATATATATTCAATGTAAGATCTTTTTATGAACCTTTAGTTAAATTTAACTTGTTATATCTATTTCACTTGTAAGTAAATATATCTTTTTTCTTATCTTTAATATAAACTTCAGTTATTTTATTTTTTAAAACTTCTATTTGTTGTTCTCAACAAAAATGACATAAATAGTTTAAGAAAATTTTGGAATTTTATTCATCTAAATAATGAATCATTATTTATTTAATTATACTTGTCAATATTTTTTGTAATTTAGAACAATGGGTTCAGATCTTTGATTTTAATTTATCTGTCTCAACTTTATTTTTATCCGACGTTATTTTATGTTTATTTATATTATATATATATTGCGAACTGAAGTGAACTCTTGACTGAAGGCAAAGACATCAAAGTTTACAATTATTAGAGTACCTTATTTTTACTTCAATATGACATTATTATATATATTCAGTCAAGAGTTCACTTCAGTTCGCACGGAGAGTCCGGAGAGGTTTCTTCCAATCGACTGCTTAGGTCCTGTACACAATCAGTGTGTTTTGTTCTTCAAAAATTGTTTAAGTGCTTAATTATTTAATGATTAAAGTGAGTGCTTATGTCTACGTCAACGCGTTCATCGATGAACATTCAATTATTCATGCAAGTTACAAGAGTATTAGTCTAGTAGAACGTACCCCTAAGGTCCTGTACACAATCAGTGTGTTTTGTTCTTCAAAAATTGTTTTAAGTGCTTAATTATTTAATGATTAAGGTAGGTAAAAATGTTATGAATATCGTATCGGACTCGGTACCGGATTGAGCTCTGGAATGAAACTATACCGATACCGGTTGATACCGGGTACCGTTTCGGGAAATTTTTTAAATTTATGAAATAATTCCTAAAATTTTTAAAAATTACAAAATAGTTCATATTGATATATTATACAGTTGTACTGTATAATATCAACCATGCTTTCAAAAATCTTAATAATAAATAATAATGACAATTAAATGAAATAACAATAATTTTTAAATATTTTATATATAATAATAACCACAATTAATATAAATAAAGACAATCATCATCATACAATTATAAAATTAAGAATAATACAAAGTATTT
>JAOQMQ010000001.1:23519982-23539358 GCA_027563845.1 Erythroxylum subrotundum | reverse complement strand
TTATAGTGGCAATCTGCTCAACACCAACACATTACTACATCCTCAACAACTCAACCATCTCATCCCAATTGGCAAGCTCCACAACCGAACCATTATAAGTGCAATGTTGATGTGGCTCTTTTACCTTCTGGATTCTATGGCTTAGGAATGGTGATTCGATATTATAAAGGTTTCAACTGTGCAGGGAAGATGATGCTTCTGCCAGGTTGGAGGGATCCTTTAATTGGCAAAGCGTTGTGTTTTTTAGAAGTCCTAAGCTGGATCAAAAGCCTTTCCTTCTTTCCGATTTGTGTGGAAACGGATTGTCAAACAATTACCAAATCTATGACATCACCACAAAATTATCCTTCCTATTTTTTGATGCTTATTGAGGATTGCAAAGCTCTTATTAAAGAGCATCAATTTATTTATACCGCTTTTGTTAAGAGATCAGCGAATCAGGTTGCTCATAAGATAACTAGGGCAGCTGATTCTATGTTGACGTTTCAAAAAAAAAAATCTCCACATTTATATAATATTTACACAAATATATATCAATATAATCGAGAAGACGTAGCTCCATCCCATGCTGTTCACGTTGGCTCATAATTGAAAGCAAAAGCATCTTTATGCCCTTTCTCTTTAACTTTATCGTGGACCAAGACCTTCTCTCTATAATTTTCTAGTAAATAGTAAATTTGAACAGGACCTGAGAATCCGTAAGCACTACAGTTTTTAAAGTTCAGGATGATCTCATAGTGTGCTTTTTCTTGAAGGACGAATTTTATGTGCTTTAGATGTCGGTGGAATTATCATCTGTACCTTAAATTAATTTATAAATTTCTACAATAACACAATTAATACAAGAAAGTAGGAGTTGATATCAAAAAGAATTCTAATTGGCCAATTGTTACGAAAGAAAATAATTAACAGTAGGAGAGTTGTAAAATTTTGTATTAAAGAAATAATAAAATAAGAGTTTCAATAGAACGAATCTTAGTTTATAGTTGTTTCTACTTTTAAAATTATAATTGATGATTGACACACAAGTAATAATTCTATCAATCTTATATTTGGTGTAATACTAAATATTCGTCTTTTTTATGATTAGCTAATCGGAAAAAAACATAATTTAATTTAGCTCTATTGTTTAATAACTTTAGGTATAACCTAAAATATAATTAAATAATAACTTTAATAAAAGAAAGACTATAAAAACAAGATAATATAATTTTCGTAGTAGCATTAAATTTAGTTAATTGTTTTTCATAGAAGTAAAATTTTATGATACAAAAAATTAAAAAAAAATTTGTTAAATTTTTTAGTTGCTAAAGGAATTAAATTTTTACTTATTCAATTTTTAATATAATTAATGATTATTTCGATCAATAAACTAATTGTTCACGTTAAAAAATGATCGAAAAATAAAGCATAGAAAAAACAACCTAATACGTTAATAAATGAAATATTCCACTATTAGATTCGATTGTCTCTCAATCTTCAATAGTCATTCCTGCAACTATCGACTATAAAAACAAAAACTTGAGAAGCTGAAAAATATAGCTAGAAGATGGATGATCTACTCTTTCACACCTTGACTTCATTAATATTCACTTTACACCATCTTTAACACATTTTTCACTTAGCCCAGATTGTTTTATAAAATTTGCAAAGTGAAACTTGTGTTAGTTTAAATATCCTTGATTCACTGATGATTATTGTTGAGATTTCTTCTCTATTTAAAATTTTGAATTTAAATCAAGGCCTAATCAATTTTTTGCTTAAATAGCATCAAAATTATTGACATCAAGCAAAATTATCACACATTAAATATCAATTAAATAAATTATTGAATATATACAATGATAACATGTAAATCTGCATCATGTGTTTTACATAAATCTCTTTTTTATATTAGTAAAATCCATAATCATTATTTTTAGAATGTGCATTAAGTAAATTATTTGATACGCATAATAATTTGTAAGTAATGTATTTTGAGTAAATGATTTGACGAGCTAATAACTCCATCATATTACACTTGCAAATTTGTGTGTCCTTATTCCTGAACAATATGATAAGCAAACATCTTAGGCTTGGCAACAAGTCAAGTCGGGTTCATAATTTCTAATTGGCTCCGCCTAACTTAACATAGTCTTAAGATTGGAAGATGAAGTTAATGGAGCTTGAGCAGCTCGAAACTCAATCGAGTCGGGATGGTCAGAGCAAGCCCGATGTGTGATTAAATATAAATTTTAAAAAATTTTGATTTATCATTTTTGAATTTTGGGTAGAATTAAGTCGAACAATTTAAGTTTAAATCTATTTTGAACCGCAATTATCATATCTAATTTAAACTAAATATTATCATATAATTACCGGTAAAAATGATAAAGTTAACTCAATCTACTTCAATATCATGAATTTGACTTGAATCAATTCGGTCCTGTATGAAATTAACAAGTTTTTTTTTTTTGAAGAGCACGCAGTTAAACTTACATTAATCTAACTTTAGATTGGACTCATATTTAAAGAATTAATTCCAACGACCAAACCCACATGACATTTTTTGGGCCGCTACTTGATATTGGGATGTCCATAAGATTATTGCCGAGCCTAAGTATCAGTTGAGGCATTGTACCTTCGTAAGGTCTCTCTCTCCTGGTTGGGCTCCATAAATCTAAATAAACAAACAAGAGAAACACATTAGTGAACACATGTGAATCTTTGGAATCCATTGTTGCTGGTCCCATCCAGTTATACCGTTCATATATAAAACCAAATATCTACTGGCTTTGCCAGCTCAATACGCATAAATCTGTTACCTTTTTTTTTATATTTCAAAGATTTCATTTTTATTGTTAATCTCTTCAATCCCAGGTATAAAGTTGTTTCCTTTTTTTCTGCTTTCTCTTGAAAAGTGTCACTTTTGTTTTCCTTTTGTCTCCTGAAGAAGTGAAAGGTAAGCAAAAAAGACGCAATTTTAACTGCATGCAAACTATAGATTAAGGTCTCCATTTTGTGTTTGATATCCCACATCCAAAATCCTTAATGAGTATATTTTGTTTTCTGGTTTTGATTCCAGAAACAATGAGACTTCATTGGTTTTCTTTTCCTCATTTCAAGATTTCTTCTTTCTTTTTCTATGTCTCATTTTGATGAATCTGATGTGTGTTGTGAGAGTTTCGCGTTTGGATCTGTTTGATTATACAATTATGGTTGTGGGTTAGAGGTCTGGAAATGAGATCTTGGGAATGCTATGTTAATGGCATTCGTTTTATTAACTTGCTTACATCTGGATGTAATCTGAATCTTGGGTTTTTTTATTTTATGGTGGGCATTCATTTCCTTTTATGTTTAATATAGTTGAATTTCATTGAAGATAATAGGCTGCCATTGGAGCATTGTAGATTCTGTTCGTTTGGGAGTTGGTTCTTTAGCATAATTTGTGGATAAAATAAGGCAGAAGCTGAATGAGACTTTGTCCTGCTTTCATGTAGCAAAGATTGATGGTTGATATGAGATATGTTCACCATTTTCTGCTGATCATAGATGGCCAGTTTTCCCTTTAGCATTACTCAATCAAAATTGTTGTTAGTTTCTTGTTGGATTTTATAGTTCCTTCCCAGGTTTATCTGCCCCTAGAAACTGAGGCAAGTGTGTGATTCTGACCCTTTAAAAATCACATCAATTTTTGTCGATACTGCTGCTAGGGAAACCACTTTGTTGTTAGATCTGGTTATGTTTTGATGCTTAATGGAGAAAGTTCTAATCTACTATTATATATGACAGTACGAATACAATAGGGCTTGCCGGTGTGGATTCGATCTACTATGGTTGCTTGTGCTTTCTGCTTCTATCTGCATTTTTTTGTGTTGTTAGTGTTGCAATTATGATCAGTGTCATGTAATTCAACCGTCCTCATGTCAAACTATAGTTTTTAAACTTTTGAGAGTTCTTCCATATGAAATAACGTGCAGGTTTCCACCTTTAGTGTTGTAAAAACAAGCAATTAGTGGTAATGGGTCGCGGAGTCAGCAGTGGCGGTGGACAGAGCTCTTTGGACTACCTATTTAGTGGCGGGGAGACTGCTGCCAATGTCTCGGCTAATAAGACTGAGACTAATAAGACTGAGGGACAAACAACAAATAGCAGCCCTTCTCCAAATCCTGCTGTTAGTTCACAACCAATTGACAAGCAGATTCCTGCAGGCATTCCTGGAAACGTGAAAAACAACTACCACCGAGCTGATGGGCAGAACTGTGGTAACTTTATCACGGTACGGTGCTATTGAACTTATTGCCCCTCGGTGCAAACCAAGAAAGGAGCTGCACATAATATTCCTTTTTCTGATTTGCATTCTTGTTTATCCTTTTTACACTGTTTCCCCTTGATTCATATGTGAAAGAGAGCAAGACGTTATTGGCTAAACTCTAACCTGAAAGCATACAATATCATACTGTATATGCATGAATCGGGATAGGTGTCAGGACGTTGTTTTATGTTATCAGTTGCATATGATCTGTTTGGTACTAACAGCTGGATTAAGGTAGTGAGTAGCACCTCACTTATCCAACAGTGAATTGAAGTTGGAAAGTGCATTAACACTTCATCAGCAAATTGCAGTAAGTGCGATGGAATTCGGTTTTATCCCAGTAATGCAGGGTCAAAGCCGTTGATTCTAAATTTACCCCTTGGGAGTTCTGGAGATGTTTGTCATACTCATTATAGCATGCACAAGAAATATGCTTCCAAGTTTTCATAGTTTTTTCACAGATTGTGAAGTAATATGGTGAATATCAGCCAACTGAAGTTGCTAAAAGCCTAAAACAAACCAAGATTATCAGAAGCTTATCATTTGCGGGCTCAGTGCCCTTTGATTGTTGATTGTTGATTGTTTCCTACAATAGCATCTAACGACTCCCATCTTGGAGTGCAGGATCGGCCATCCACCAAAGTTCATGCTGCCCCCGGTGGTGGATCTTCTCTGGATTATCTTTTTGGTGGCAATGGCAAGTGAGCCGTTTAATCTTCAAGAATGTATAATCCATGTGCAAACTTATCCCCATCCTGGAATTGTGGAATTTATCCTTGTCCTATGAATCCTGTTGTGTTTGAACATATTTAGCTTTGGATGTTTCTTAATGTTTATCTGTTAAGATTCATGAACTGGACTGGTTGCTTTAGATTGTGTTACAAAATGGATCAAAACATCCTATGCCTGCCTTGTAAATGCACTTTATTCAGATCAGTTGAGACAATTGTAGCTCCCAAGACATCCACAAGAATGGCAAACAATCAAAATAAAACATCCTTAAAATTGGCAAGGTATTTCAAACTCGAGTCCGAGTTGAAACTCGATCAAATGCAATTTTTCTTGTTAACTTCAAGTCAAATCAAGTGTAAAAAATATTTTTTTAAATTCGAATATTAGTTTAATTAAATTGAAACTTATATTTGTTAGAATTTAAGTTATTAATATCAAATTGAGGACTAAAATTATTTTGCCGCCTTTATATAAAGTCTTTAATAGTGACACAACAATGTTAAGAAAATCGATAACCTACATGTATAAATTAAATTTTAAAGTCAACATATATTCACAAAATAACCTTTATTTAAAGAAAAATTAATAATAATGCTACAAACAATGAATAATAAGTGTTCATTTATATTTAAAATTTGAAAATATTTTATTAAGTTTTATTATACTTAAGAAATTAAAAAATAATATATTTTGTTTTGCATTAATTCACTAATTTTTATCACTACTAAATACTTATAATTAGTCTTTGATATACTAAAATTTAATGATTAGTCCTTAATATTTTTGTTGCAATACAAATATATTTTTATAAAAATATTAATTTTATCGTTATTAAGTTTCATAATAACGTTACGAAACTTATCAATTTTAGTTTTTTTTTTTCTGACTTCTACCAAATTGAAAACAGATAAAAAGAGTAACTAAAATGTCTAATGGAAATATGGAAAAACAAAAAGATGACTGATTTTTTCACAAGCACCCAACCAAAGTGAAAAGAACCAAACTTTAGCCTCCTGGCCTTGAACTAGGGTTTTGAGTGTTATTACATTCACACAATTCATCCAAATTCTAACAGGTCAACCGTTGAAGAGAGCTTTATCATCCAACAATGACAGAGCTTTATCATCCAACAATGACGACCATCGTTCCCACCTCCGAGGAAGATCCTACCCTCGCCGTAGTTCGCCTCACCTCCGAGCTCTCCTGGGCCGACGCTGGTCCTGAGGTATAATATGTACATATGCATAGCTACTACTTCACTTTGTGGTGCTTTTCGTTCCATACTTGGTTTATTAGATTTAGGAAGGTTTAATGGGTGACGGGGTTTTTTTTTGAATTAGCGGGTGTGTGGATTTTGGGGGATTAAAAATTGTTGCTTTTTTCGTATGGAATGACTGTCTTTGCCTTAAGGTCATTGGCCGGAAGAAAGTTGGAAGCTTTATGATTTTTGGAGGGTAAAAGGTCGAAATTGGGTTAACTTGTTATTATGATTTATGATTTACTGGTTGATTTCATTAACCGTTTCGATGACTTTGCTTGTTGGGAGCTTGTTTGGTCATGCATTACTTACTGTATTTCTGATGGATTTCACAACATTATTGCCCTTTTTCCTAATGTAAGTTGCCACTTTCTTTTAGCTCATGTCTGATAGTAGTGTTTTACTGTAGAGCAGAGATATTAGAATTTTGGTTAATTGTCATTGTAATTGATGATCTAGTGCTCAAATTTGGAATTCATTTCGATGAGTTTGTCAGCTGCAAATCTGTTTGATCGTTGTTCCTTGATTGCCAAGCAGGTTGTGGAGCAACAAGTTAGTAGGCTTTGTATGGAAGCCCAAGAATGCATGGGGAGGGGCAGAATGCTTGATTTGACATCGTTGATGCTCACTTCAGCTGATTTGATATTCTCAAGCTCCAAGTTCTCAGAGAAAGGTTTGTCGATTCTGTCTATGGCTGTGATATTGTGATCTTTTCCTTTCCTGGAAAAGTTTAATGATTTTTTGTTCAATTGGTGATATGGTGATGTTATACTAATTTTGAAGTTGCTTATTCTGGTTCATGGATATACATAATGTGCCTTTTTGACTTGTCTTAACCCAGATCTTGAGTGCATATTCACTGTTATCTGCAACCTTGTCACCAAGTCTGAAAGTCTGGATGAAACACTTGAGATGGCTAAGCTTATATGTGCAAAAGTCCTTCAACAGCCAACTGACAAACCTGCATTGCGATTAAAGATGTAATTTGAATAACAAGTTCAGTTTGCTGTTTGGGTTCTTGTGGCATTATCTTATACTTCTTTTATCAGCTTGTTCAATCTGTACAATCTACTGGAGAATGCCTACAGCCGGTTCTATGTATATATTAAGGCCTTAGATTTGGCAAGGAATGGAAAAGTGACAGAGCTTGTAATACCTTCTTTCAAAATGCTAGATCGCTTCTTGAATGAGTGGAATCTTAAAGTCAAGGATCAACGAGAGCTTTTTCTCAATGTATCTAATGTATTGAAAGAGAGCAAGAGGTATTGCCGGCTTCTTAATAAACTCTAGACTCTAGACTAAGTTTTGTTTTTGTCCATGAGAGTGCCATTTCTAAAGTTCTTTTGTTATGCCTCACTTCTTTCCAGTTCTGTGAAAGATGCTTTCAAATTCCGGACAAAATATTTGGCAACTTTCAACAATGAGGATCCATACACATTGGGTGAAGCCAAAGAGGAAGCTGTTCTCACAATTATAGAATTTGTTAGGGCGTCTGACATCTTTCAGGTATAGTTAACCTTGTTATGTTTTGAGTTAAAGCTGAAATCATAATAATTTTCCTAGGCTTTGCTATTGTGTCTAATGGAGGTATGTAATGCATTAATTGCAGCAGCCTGAAGATGTTAAGATTTTTACACTTATGATTGGGAATCCATAGCTGGTTTCTGATATGGTTTGGTTGATGATCACTTCCTTCTTCTAGTCCTGCTTTCTTACAGTTGCTGTGATGAAGCTGTCATTAGCTTTCTTTAGGACTTCATGGGCAATATGTATTCGTTCTCCTTGGTCCTGGCTTCTTACAGCTAGTGATAAGCTGTCTCTCAATTTCTTTATGATTGTAATAGTGTTTGTTATTCCCTGAATTGGGCTACTAAACACTAATATGAGGGCTCTTTTGCAGTCTGATCTTCTAGATATGCCTGCTATAGCACAACTGGAAAAGGATGCTAAGTATACATTGGTATATCAGCTTTTGAAGATCTTTCTTACTCAGAGGTTGGATGCTTATATGGACTTTCAGGCTGCAAATTCTGCGTTACTTGAAAGTTATGGTAATACTTGTATCCAGCGTGAATTAATATCAGTCTCCTAGATGAGCTACATCTTCGACATAATTTATGCGTCTTCCAATACACTACCTCTGTCGCACAGGTCTTATTCATGAAAATTGCATAACGAAGATGAGATTGATCTCATTGGTGGACCTTGCCTTAAATGAATCTGGTCGAGTCCCATATGCTCTTATTAAGGACACTCTTCAGGTATATTGGTTTATCATTTTGTTCTCATGGGTACATAGTGACTTTTGTTGAATTGTATTAATTCAACTGTCATGGCAGATTAATGATGATGAGGTGGAGTTATGGATTGTGAAGGCAATAACTTGTAAGTTAATTAAGTGGCGGATGGATCAGATGAATCAAGTTGCAATTGTGAGGTAATCTATTCTTTCTTCATCACCCACAGTCCCTACACTTACTCTCTTTTAATTTTGGTTCTTACATTACGGGCACTTCAAATTTAACGCAGTTTCTCTACCGAGCGTGTGTTCAGCCAACATCAGTGGCAGACACTTAAAGAAAAGTTGGCTACTTGGAGGGTAAGATCTTAGTATTCGATACGCAATTTAATCTCACTATCCCGAATATGGTTTTTCATTGTCATGCTTGGTAGACTGCTAAATGCTAATCTTTTGGGATAAGTGAATCCTTATTGATCAGAACCAAAGTTTACTATAATTACAGTTGAGAACTTGGTTTTCTTACATGTTTATCCAGGGCAATATTGCAAGTGTCATTAACACGATCCAAGCTAATAAGCTAACAGAAGACGGTGCACCGGGATCGCAAGGATTAATGATTCGTTAGGAGTTCTTCATCTCCATCATTCCTCTGGTTCAGAGGGCAAGAGTTGTTAAGAAGTAGGTTGAACTTTGAGTTGGTGCCTGAGCTAACAGATTGATATATGTTACCTTTCTCCAATATTTGATTGTTTGAGGAAATTTGGCAAATGACTCCATAGTTGTTTAGCTTGCTCAAAGGTTTTCTTTTATGCGCTATGTGTAACAATTCACAAGTCCCTTTTCACATTTAATACAATTTTGATTCCTCCCCACTTGAAATGCCTAATTATGTGCTTGTTGATCTTTAATAGGTTGTTGGGTTGATCTGAGCTCAACTTATTTGTTATATCTTCTTCATGTCATAGTAGACCTATTTCAGTTTTTATTTTTTTTCTGTAGTTTTAATTGTTTTATATTTTTAATAGAATTATTGCAATGCTTAATGGGAATTTAATGTATGTATCAACAGTTGCATTAATAAAATTAATGAAAATTATTAGGCTGTTAATTCTATGAATGTAGCTTTAGTTTAGCTTCCTTTGGTATTTATATTAATAGGTTTTATAATTTCAAATTATTATAATTTTATTATGATTTTCAACATTTTTAGTAGAAACTGAATACATTAATTGTTGTGCAGCACATCAATTTTACTTAAAAGTTCAAATTTTTTCTTATGATTTATATGAAATTATATTGAATTTGAATTATCCTTAAATTAATAATATTTAAAATGTCAGAATTATTACTTTAAATTTGAAATATGAAAACGTATAATTGTACGTTTGAGTCAGACTTCTATCAAGACTTAGATAGTATTAGAAACTTGTCAATATGGTCGGAAGAGTAATTTTTTTATTCTTCTTTTGCATTATGGAAGTATGAAATCTCATAAACATATGCATAAAAATCTCTCTTTACAGAGAAATAACAAAAAGAAAACAGAAAGTGTATGCATAAGCTCAGTTAGGCTGAGGATATCTCAACCAGTAACTTGTGCAGAGCCTGAGGCTTTGAGAAGAAAGGCGAGTGATCAGAACCTTTTAAGCGAAACACTTTTTCAGGCGGACTAGCACCAATCATGCTCTCTTGTAGTGTAAGAGGAATAGCTTTATCTTCAAGAGTTTGTATGTAAAACCTCCTCACACTTCCATATTTCATGTCAGAAAGACAAAGCTTCTCCATAACTGGGGCAAACGGGATCGGCCTCATTGAAACAGATGCTAATGCAACATCCTGAGATAAAATTAACTAATTTAGTAATTATTTCAGTACTATATGATGATTTCTGTCAAATAAAAAATTATTTATTTTGTGATTGATAGATGATTATTAATATTATAAATAATAAAATTTAATTTTATTAAATTAATAATAAAAAATACTCTTCAATCCATCACGAAACTCTTTTTTTTTTTAATAATAAATAACCAAAAATAAAATAAAATTGAAGAGGGTGATTCAACACCATTGTGTCTTACCTTGGCAGGACTTCGGTTGAACAACAAGTCTTTTAATAATGGCTTGTCAATGTCGATGGCAGTTGGAAGATGGCCATTCCCATTCCCGTATAAAAATATTTGTGCCCGTCGCATTAAATCATCATTCGACCCTTCCTGCAATGATTTTGAAATTTTTATTCGAAACACCGACATTTCAGACTCAGACACACATTTGAGATTGGCACTGCTCAGAAATGGTAAATGCATAAAGAAGGTCGGGTCCCATTAAACACCGACAAGTTGCCATGCAATACTTTAGGTTCCGTATTCAATGGAGTACAACTCCCACATTGAATATCATGCTTCTCTTGTACCCGTCATCACAACTCACTGGCCTGACAGAAAGATGCGAACTCTTGGTAGAAACCAGATGAGAAGTTCTTCAAAATATTAGGTTATAGAAATAATCCCTGTATTGAAGTATATACCTGCTGAGAAAACATTGATATAGCACTCTGTCCATCGGCCAACATTGTAGCTGCAATGAATATTGCCTTGGAAATTTTGTGAGGAAACAGTTCCATTGCATAGGATAAGCAAGCACCACCAAAATCATGTCCTACCAAGATCACCTGCATATTCACCAAAATAATATGGAATTATCAGAATTCTACCTCCAAATATTCACTCCATAGTTAATACAAAATGAAAAATAGGTATTAAAGAGCTAAGAACATATAGAAACCTTTTCTCGTTCAGCAAGTTTTCCAAGGAAATCCGTAAGTGGGTTGACATATTCTGAGAGATCGGTAATGCCATTTGTATCAAAAGAATGAATCCCAGAACCTGTTAAGTCTGTGGCAGTAACTCTGAAACCACTCTCTTCCAAAAGTGCTATAGTTTTGTACCAGCACCAAGCACCAAAACCTCCTCCATGGACAAGGACAAAATGGTTGGTTTCAAGATCATTAAGGTTTATATCCTACAGAAATTGTAACACGAAAATACAATAATCAAGTTCAAGCGAATTATCAGAAACAATACGTAGACCCAACAACACAAACCTGGTTAACAAGTTGGTGAGGTTGTAACAACTGGTCAGTGACCGTCCGGGGCCTGGAGCTGCAGCTTCGAGGCAACTGAGTCTTCTTACTGTTCTCTTGACGCTGCGAAGTCGAACGTTTAAAGAACAATGGTCCTGACCCATTTCGCTGCTGATGTTGCCTAAACAAAATCGCAGCAGCCAAGGCTTGTTCTTGAATCAAAGAATCATTGATCTCTTTAAGGGTCTTCTTTTTGACCGTTCTGGGTGCGAAGCAAGTGCAGAGATTGCCCATGGTAGGTGTAGAGAAGATAGACTTGAACACAACGAGTTGTTGTCTAGTTATTGCATGGATATGAGGAAATGTTCAGAGAAGAGCTTAATCAAAACACATAAAAATCATAAATAAATAAAAAGAGGGAGTACAAAAGTTTGGAGAGCCATAACAGTCTCCTACGTATCACCATATAAACGACAGCGTTTTCAACACTTAAAAGCCAACACAGTTAAGAAAACGACAGCGTTCCAAAAGGACTAAATTTGACTTTTATGTTCATTTCCTATATTTTAAGAACAGAATCAAATGGATAAGACAAGAATTTTAATATTTAAAAGATTCAATTAGTATTATATCATTATAAAATTAGTTAAAAATTAAATATAATTTAATAATTTAATAAATAATAAAAAAGACTTTTATGTATTAAAAATTTTAAATTTTAATTTAAAAATACTATTAAATAAAATTTTGTCTTGAATAAGTTTCATAGAATATCATATAATTTCGCTTTGTTGTTATTAGTTTCGACGTACATGAAAAACATGTTCTTATGCTTTTGTCCCAACATGATGTGTATCCGTCAAATATGAAAATCTTCATTATAATAACCAAATAATAAATTCATTAGACAAAGACGTAGTTATCACATGATTAGTATATCTTGGCTATGATTGTTGATTTTGATATGGTGTTAAATTATTGTCTGACAATATCTCCTGTTATGAACAAAAGAAATCTACGAGTGATGTAACTGATTGGGAAGTTCCGCTAATGTCCATAATAATGAGCTTTCGTTGATAAGATCACAAAGATGGTGAAATAGGAGCTTCCATTGATAACATCACAGAGATGTTGAAATAGTAAAAGTAGAGAAACTGTGAAAGCACAAAAGACAGAAAGTGTCCAAAATTATTAGAAGAACAATCTAGTAAGGATAGTAATATACAGTTTGTTATCTCTGAGTCAACAGATGAAGAAGAATCATCACATTCATCTATCTCTACTACTTAAGGCTTGATGCCCCAAATGATAGATATGGTAAATTTGTCTGTATCAAGCGTGTCGTCGCTAGGTCTAATATAAATGGATCTGACTAAGCCATTTCTCAAAGTTTGAAGAATCAGATGAGTTGTTATATTGCTACCCATCGCAAAGTCGATTATGTTTAGAGTATTATCATAGAAGTTTAAAGTTGGGTTCCAATTTAATTTCAGTTTAATTTGAAATTAACGAACAAAGATCAAATTGATTAACTTTTAAACTAGTTTTGAATTTATGAGAATCAATCTAAGTAGATTTGGATCAATTAAAATTAAAACATATATGTTTGAGCTTCTATATAATCTAAAATAGGATTCTTAAATTAATTTTAATTTAATTTAAAATTAGCAAATTAAGATTGAGTTAATTGACTTTTAAATTAGTTTTGAATTTAAAAAATTGACCTATTTTGGTTTAAATTAATGTGAATAAAATAATATTATTTTATTTAATAATTAAATTTTAATTAAATACTGATAAATAAGAAATTTCAAATGTTTCTTTCTTACTATCATAAGATTTGATGGGAAATTTTTAATCTCAAGATAATGTGGAATGGTAGTTTGGAATGAATTAAAAAATAGGGCTGTTGGGAACATTTTGATCCACTTATCATAACGTACCACGTTTTCTCCTCACCTGTTGTCCCCATCAGTCCATCACTCCTTTCTCAAAACCCTAATTTTCATATATTTTTAACTGCTATAATATTTCATAATTCAATTTTAATTTCTTTTAGGAATATATATTTATATGCATACATATTTAAATTTTGATAAATATGTATCCAAATTTTATGGAACTCCTAAATACTCGATGATTTTGAATTTACTTGAATTGATATTTTTATCATAAAATAGCTTATAATACAAAAAGATTCATTTCATTATAATCAATGTATTAAAAATCGGACCAGTAGTTAAACTAATAAGATAAGAAATTTAACGTTTAAAAAATTCAATCAATATTAAACCGTCATAAAATCGACTAAAAATTAAATAAAAACTAAAAAAATTTGAAATATTTTATTTTATTTTATTATTTACAATAATTTACTCTTGACAAAGAACAAAAAGAAGCAAAATATAAGCTATTTTTTTACTTTATCTGGTATCTATAAAACACTAAGAACAACCTGTATATTGTCCGTAACTATTTAATAAGTCAAATAATATTTTCCAGTCAAATGATCATTCAACTTTTTAATTAAGATGACAATAGAATGAACCTGAACTCACGACGCTAAGTCAAATAACAACCTCGATATAAGTGATTATTGAGTTCTTTAATTAGGTTTGACAATAAACCGATCCCAAACTCACCAGACTATGCAGTACTCGTTTAGCTGCTTATGTTATACTTAAGCCTTGGATTGTGAGGATGAATAGGCAAAAGATTATCTAGTTTTTTCAGGAATTTGGCATCCTTCCTCGTTACCTTAGGACATTTGTTCGCGAGATGTTCTCGACTTCCACAGATAAAACATCGTAACTCTCCTTTTTGGTGATGCGATGATTTCTTGAAGAACGGCATACGTGGAAGAGGCTCAACATTTCTGCTCAGTAGAGTTTGATCATTTAATAGCACGAAACAGACAATTGATACTGCTAAGAATGTTTCTTGTTAACTATTAGTGAATAAATAAAACTAATTAAGTTGGCCTCACACAATAGCTTAAGTCATTGTAATGAAATGGTCATTTAATATAGTATCAGAGTAGGTTTGGTTCGAATTATTAATTTCTCAGTTGTTCGTTTGGATGTCCAGTCCTAGCAGCCCGGTCCGATTACCATATTGAATTTTTAATATGGGGAGAGTGTAGAGTCCACTAACAAGAATTGAGCTTGGGTTAACTATTGTCCAAATAACTAGAACTAGTTGTTTTGATAGTTGATCCTTACCACTTATAAACCCTTTAACATTTTCATGTCTAGGCAATACGGGACACTCTAACAATGCCCATATTATAAAATTTAACATTAACCTCTTTGTGAATTTGGATCAGTACATGACTTTGAATCTTTAGGTAGGAAACTTATCCTCCATATGTCTCTACAGTAAAAGCATCGAGGCTTTGCCTAAGCCAGTTTTTGGCCCAATCTATTCCCTCAAAGCCTCTTCTTAGTAAGCCTAAGTGGTCCGAACAGACTTTTCTGAATTTTTTCCCGTGTCTATTTGACAAACAAAGTCTCAACAATATAGTCTCTTAGCTCCTTACCATTTGGAGACCAAGGAACAAACCCCACAGAGATCAGATCATAATTCAATTTTTTTAAAAAATTCCGACTAAGTCCGAATAATTGGAAAGTTAAATTGAATCAATCGGTTCAATCTAAATTTGAATTCAATTCAAAATCTAATGAATTCAATTTTTTATCCATTAACTCGTTTCAATTTATTATTCTTAAATAAAAAGGAAACGTAAAAAGAAATTGCAAAATGTACATTACATAGTATTTTGACGAAGGTTTTGTTTGGCAATCAATTGGTTACCTTAGTTGTTAGCTGATTTTATTAGCTGATTTAACCAGCGGATTGTATTAGTTGTTTGTCATTTGACATTTGGTAAAATTAGATGTTTAGTATTAACTATTTATGTGTAAAATAACTTATGAGGACATGACTTAAAAAAATATAAGGGTATGAATATTATATATTTTAGTATTTCGTTGAATATTTTTATAGTAATTTAGATTTTAGATATTTAATTCTAAAAAAATTAAGTTTATAACTCTAATAAAAAACATAGAATAATAATAATAATAATAATAATAATAGTAATAATAATAACAACAACAAAAAATCTAATAATAATAATAATAACAACAAAATCCAAACCCAGAAAGCAAAATCCATGATTAAACACAAAACTATTACAAGAATATCTATCAAAAGTTTTTTAATCTATCACCAACAAAGTATGAAATTGGGAACCTGACGATGTTTAGCAACACCAAGATCACCCCAATTTGTGATAGTCACGGGGATGACTAATTAAGTCACCCTCGTGAGTAATTAGTCAAGGAAAATGCTCCACATCTGGAGCTTTTCACAAATTAGTTTGTTGGGTTAAATCAGCTAACCTAATCAGCTAACAACCAAACAAATTAAATAACTTCTTGATAAAGTCAATCACCTAAAAAATAACTAATCAGCCAACAACTAAAAGGGGTCGAAATGTACATTACTTAATATTTTGATGAACAGTTAAATCGATCGAAGTTTAAATTAAAATAATATCATTTTAACATTTTATTTGAATTAATTATAATTATTTAGATTAAATCAAATTGACCATAAACTTTATCTCGATCTAAAATCTAATTAAGGTCGATTTATTATTCCTAAGCAAAAGTGAAACTTAACAACACTTGCATATGCATCGCATAGCAAAAGTGAATCAATACAAATGTATATGCATCTCATTGCTTCGATGTATCTTTCATCTGATTGTAACAGCTGTTGTCCATATTCAGCGTGACTGGATGTCATAGCATCCCATTGCTTCGAAGTAACCAAAATTTGATGGTGAAACTTCATGAGAGCATTATCAAATCAAACATACTTTATTTACTTAGGAGACCAAACATGAGTTAAAAAGGTCCAAGAGGTACAAGTAAATGTCGCATATGTAGGTGTAGCCAACATAATTGACTTTTCAAACAGCTTATGAAGCACATTTTGGTTACCGACATGAAGATCGACGTGACAATTTCTTCCTTGTGGTTAATGAACTTGTCTCCTCCATGAAACTGCTTGACTATGAACTTTCCTTGATTGTACTGACCAACTTTGTAGTAATTCATCGCTCCCTCGTGTATTAACTTATCAATTACGAGAAAGAGGCAAAGAATAAATTAAATTGTATTCACATTTCAATTACGAAAGAAGATAATTAAAAATTGGGTCAAGTGTGAACATGCTCGTATATAATTAGAGATATTAATGATATCAAATATTTGAAAATCCTTTTTAAATATTCTCTACACCCATTTTACTATTATTTCCTGTAAATTTATGATTCTTAAAATAATTACAATCATACATAAAATGCAAGATCTTCACGATATATTGCTTGTGGGTTTATCGGAAATAACCTCTCTATTAGGTAGGAGTAAAATTACATACTATCGGGCCTCTCCAGATTTCACGTCTCAACGGGACTTCAACTAGGTGTTGATAATAACGACGAAAATCATGTATAAAATACTTTCTTTCCAGTTTAGAATTTGGCTTCTTATATAATTAAATTATACATTTCTTGTGTTTAAAAAATAACAAAAACAAGTAATTTTTTTTACCTCAATCACATTTCCTTCGCAAACTCTATCTTATATTATATCTCAAATAAGCCTGTCTTCGTCTATTTTATGCAACAACAAAACAATAGAGAGGGACGAGCACTTTCTGTTCTGTTCTGTCACTTTCAGAGACAAGCCCAGTGAGACTAATAAGTGAAACATTGCACATTTTCATTAGCATTTGCCAATTTCACTGTTGCTGACTTCATACTGTGGACAAATTATCAAAGACTTTTGGCATCCTATCACACTCTCCTTTTTCTCATCATTTTCTTAACCGCACAGAGATTTGGTAGAGACCCGTCACAGTTCTAGGACCCATTGCCCATCCCTTCTGAACCTACTCCAAGAAGATATATTGTACACCTAGCTAGAATCCATATTGCTGTAGAGGCGACAGTATATTAATCATGACTTGAGCTAATATTGTATGGTAACCAATGTTCTCTACATCTCAAAGTCTCGTAGATTCTTTTATATATTGATAAATCCAGTAGTTATTATGCAAATGATATGAATTGCTCCTAACATTTCTTAAAAAAGGTTGAATTAATATTTACCGTTATTTATAGTATCGTATTATATCTTAATTAGCAACCTAAATCTTAATTGAATTAGGTTTTTGACAATTTTTAGTATATAAGTCATAAATTTAACTTATATCATGTTACAATTAGATCGCTTAGATCGATCAAGTATTGATGTGATCTTAAACATAATTTTTTTTAAAATTTGTGATTTTTATCTTAACGTTCTATAAGTTTAAATAAGTCTTTTTGATATCTCGATCACACTATTTTATTAACGTTAGAATACAATAAGTATTATTTTAATCGCAGTAAGATATAAAAAAGTAACAATGACAAAATTAAGAACTTATTTAGACCTTTTTTTTGTGAAATGTTGAGGTATAAATTACTTCTTTAGCCTTTTGGAGTGTATATGAATATTAAATCATAATATTCTATAAAATACGTGATTAAGACGAATCACTCTTGAAATCAAGGGACGGATTTAATATAGATGTGATCAACTTGTCATGTGCAAGGCATATGTGCTATGCTTCTAATGAACTGGCTGGCAATTGGATTGCATGGTTGGTTTTGACTTTTAGCTATTGTCAGTCTGATTAATGCAATTCATCACCGATCATTTCTTAAAGCATCAAATCTTCTTCTTAGGACACATGCCACTAGTTAAATCATAGTTTAGGGCATAATTTAAAGGCTTTACGTCTGCAAAATCGTCAGCCAACTGGGGATCCGCCATTTTTTCAAAACTTCGAGGTGTCAGACTTGGGCATGAAGCCATATCAATCATGTTCCTCACTCGATTTAGAAAGGTATAGAAAAGAAAAAGAAGAAGAAGAAATGCTAGGGCCTATATTGCCCTAGCTTCATGTGGCTATTGAAGAATGAGAGTTTGAAACTCTTTAACAATTCAAGCTTAGATCTATAAGTCTTCTCCTCCTCTCATGTGAACAAAAAGGATAAGATGGAATCTTGACTTAGCCCTTGCATTGGAGAAAAAAATATAAATATAAGATGTTATTACTAACATGCAACTACTCCTAGTTTAATGGTCACACAATCTTGAAGTCCTATAGCAAACTCAGTGTCTGAATAGGAATTTACACTTGCTGTGAATTGTGGTTTGTTTATTTAATTACATTTTATAACTTCCAGGAAAAAAAATAAGTAATTAATTAAAGAGAAAATACATTTAAATCCAAAATAGTATTTAAAAAGAATAAATTTATTAGAAATCTAATTTAAAATGTTAATTCCATTAATTTGCTGATGCAAATTTCCATTCTCATCAGCCTACCAAATTAATTAATAATGGTTACTTATAAATCTTTATCTCTAATTGACTTCCTTAATTTACATACTTAACCATATTTTATAACTTTAAGGAATTATTTATTTATTTATTAAAGGACCATCAATTAATTAATAGGGTGATTTGGTAGGGGACATCGTTAGGCAATCATGGTGGGAAGGTGGGAGCAATGACAATTCTTTGGAAGATAGTTTAGGATAATGCAGATGACAAGTAGCTTAGTTGGTCCCTGCCCAATGAAGTTGAGGCATCCCTCATGTGATATCTTCACTTTATGCATGTGGTTTTGCACCACTTTTTTT
>JAOQMQ010000001.1:23460642-23476787 GCA_027563845.1 Erythroxylum subrotundum | reverse complement strand
TAAAAATATTTAATTTTTTTAAATCTTGGGTGGCCCAGTGCACCAATGGGCCCTATGTACGTCTGTCCTTGCCTAAAAGCCAAGGGTGGTGAGTGATCCTGGCGATATGCCTTAAATAGTGCCACAGAAACTTTTGTAACGAGTATGTAGGGCTAGCATAGATGGTCGTGAAGTCAAAAATCATTTGATCCCACTTAATATTAGCGTGGACAAATTGACGATGAGCTAGCAAAATCTGGACCTCAATTTCAGCTTTCCACAGAAGCCAGATACCCCCGGAGTAGCCTTCAGCTTCCACCTGGAAAGACTGAACGAAGCCCAGGCTTCTAATAACCTTTAGAGCCCGGTTCCCACTTATCTGGGGCTCCACTAGGATGACAAGGATCGGTTTGTGAATACGGATATGATTTTTGATAATAGGCTTAAAGGTCCGACCTCCAGCCCTTTGACAGTTCCAGTTTAAAATCGACATAACTAAATAAAAGGCGGGGCGGCTATACGACACTAGAGGGGATTGCGTTGGCAATCTGCTCCTGAACTTGGCTAGCCAATTGAAGCTGTGTAAATTCCTCCATCGGAGTATCGGAATCGAGGTGTGGCTTATAGACTGGGTTGGAATCGTGTCCCGGGTCCGGTGGACGCAACAGGGGTAGCAACTGGGTGTGGTTGGAATCTGACGAGACGTCCGGACTACCTATGCCATTGGGCTCGGCGTCCATATCCCGGCAGCCCAATTCTGCTTAAATGGGTAACGTGATTGACGGGTCTCAGATTATAACTTCGGTATGAGTGGGTATCGTGATGAACGCATGTGTCAGAGTTGGGCTGAGGGTGGGAGGTACGGTGGGCTGGGCCAGCAAGTTTCATGGCCTAACAGCAGACATTACTATTTGACAGAGGAACCAGGCAGCAATCCGAAGATGTAAAGAGCCAACGGAAGAAGAATTAGAATACACTATAAGCTTATTAGCTTTGAATATTAAACTGAAGATACAGTAGGTAAAGATAAAGAAACCCCACATGGGTGTTGTTCCACCATTAGAGACCTCTTGACCGCTTTCACCGGTTTCTCAGAGCTTGTCCAGTAAATGACATAAGTATTGGCTCACGACTAACAATGAGATGGTGATTGTGAACTTCACAGACTCTCTAATGGGGTCTCGCTTCTTTAACATCACTCATTACACGAATTTGGACTTTAAGGATTTCACATCTCTGAGAAGTTTTAACCATGCAAGGATGAAGCAAAGAGGTCAAAGTTTGCACCAGTATTGCTGTTTTTGCATAGCAAATGCCATGCTTTGTACGTCCTCTTTTAGGATAAGAATTGAGCGTGCTCATATACAGTAGGAAAAACAGAATTGAGCATGCTCATGTATAGTAGGAAAAACACCTGATTCCGGTCTAAAGTCAAAAGATAAAAACTATTTTGAATGAAATTTAAATTTTACATATTAGTTTAATTTGAAGTGACTCAACTCAATCAATTAAAACGACACCATCTTATTAAGTTTAATAAAAAGAAATTATTTTATTTAATAAATGAAATAAAACATCCTTAAACATTAAAATTTTGAAGTTTGAGTCCGACCATTGTCGTTTCTATATTCATTTTACCAAGCTCGGGTGGCTACCCATAAGCCTAAATAAGGAGTTCAGACTGGGCATTGTCATTCTTAGGCTCATCTCATCTAATCCATGCCCTAACCAATATGTGTATCACTTAAAAAAATTCTACAAAGATACCTAACAGGCAACTATAAGGGTTTGTATAGTCTTTGCTTGGTCATTCGAGTGGATGTGGAAAGTTCATTGACTGAACATGATGAAGAAAAAATATGCATGCGCATGCTGGCTGCGAAAAGCAATCAAGTCATTTTTTCAGGAAGCACATGAAGTCTTTTGGCATGTTTTGGATACATGGAATTGTCCAATCATATGTTAAAGTTTTCGCCCGAGTATCAAGTTTCTCTATATATATATATATATAATTTAAAAAATTTAATCAGTATTAAATCGTTTTAAAATTAGTTAAAGATTAAATAAAATAAAATTATTTAAAATATAATCGAAAGATATTCTCTTTACCTATCGAAAAATCTTAAATTTAATTAAAAAAAATATTATTAAATAAAAATTAACTAATTTATTTATTTTATAAAAATTTATTAATTTACAAAAATTAACAAATTAATAAACAACACAGTGCACAGAAGTTGGAAGTGAGCTTCAAGTGAGATCCATGTACTTAGTTCAAATGTTAATCGAACAATAGCATAGTGCACAGAAGTTGAAGTGAGCTTCAGGCTTTTTCCCGACTAAGTCATGTCTGTCTTCTTCTTCGTCCATTATCTACACAATTGCAGTAAGGGCACATTTCTTATTTCTAGGGCCTCTTGCCTTTGAAGCCCTATGACTTTCGGTTTAAGTTGAAGATCCACTAGTTATGTCATGAGAAGCCTACCCAAGGTAGAGTTACTTATATGGCATAAGTTTCTATTTTAATTTTTGAAGTTTTTATAAAAAATTAATTTCTAATTAGATTTTGATTAACTTGAAATTACATAATTTTTTATAATAAAAATTAATTATTCCTATTTTATAATGAACACGTCTATTGTTAGCATGAAAATTAAATTATTCATTAATCCATCTAAATTTTATATTAAGTTTTTGTGTGTGTTTTAAGTAAGTTGAAGAATTAATGGATCCCTGGTAAAAAAACTAACTTAAATTTAAATAATGAAATCCTAATTATGACTAGTAAATTTTATTTAGATATTATTAAAATTATTTGTATAATCCTCATGACTTATATAAACACTACAAAATTTTGGTGTCAAATTTAAATTTTGATGAAAATTTTAAATAATTAAATTGTATCTTTCATCTTATTTATATTAAAGGTCATAACCCTTCTTTTTTATTTTTATTATTCATATTTTATTTACAGTTTAAAATTAAATAATATTAGAGTATGACTTAAACGGTCCGAATTTAAGACCTTATTTAGTGAATGACTTATCAATTAAAAATTAGCTGATTGATCATATTAAACAGCTAATCATTGTGTTTACTAATCAACTGATTGAGTTGGCTTATTGGTCTAATTTTTAATATCCTGCTTAATATGAGTGTTGGTGTTAGATGATGAAAATTATGCTTTAATGACTTTTATTCCCTCGCTCTTTTTTCACTAGTCTTTCAGTATCTCAACATTGGCAACAATAATCAAAAAGGCCCATCAACAGTTGGGTCACATAAAAAGCTAAGGAGGCTAACCCACATCAGATGTTGACGTCTCAGTGGAGGAAACCTGAGGATATTTTTGTCTCTGTCTTTTAACTTCTACAGTTATATGGAATTATATTGTTGGGCACGGTTTTTCTTTCTTGACAGTAGTATTGGTCTCTTTCCTTCATGGTTAAGAATATCAAACTTTGGATATGGATTGTAATATGTATTGTTAATTGAAAAAATCACCATGATCTTCATCTGCTTTATATATTGGTTGTTTGTGAAAAAAGATAATAAAATTATACATTTTTCTTAAATATGTAATTTTTTTTGGTAAATTAATATTATTTTGTATATTACTATAATATAATACTTATATTTTTATAATCTTTTTTTAAGTCATGTCCTCTTAATTCATTTTACATATAAAGTTATAAACAGCTAATACTAAACAGTTAATTTTACCAAACATTTTTAATAAACAATTAATATTATCATCTGATCAATTTAGCTATATTAATTTACTATCAGTTAATCGCTATAAAATTAACTAACAGCTAATGTAATATGCTAATAGCCAAACATGACCTAAGCCTGATCTAATTTTTTAATTCTCCAACCTTGTTCAAATTAAGTTTAAATTGTCTAACACCAATTCAACTCAATTTGATCGACTTGTCCAACCAAATTCCTAATCATCCATTAATTTGACCTGGTCGACCTTCAAACTTCCCACATCTGTCGTCAACCCCTTTCTTTTTTTTTTTTGGTGAGAGGGAACAACAACCGAAAACTAGAGACGGGGGCTGGCTACGGAAGTAGCATCGTTCAAAAGCAATCGTCGAAGACCAGGGAAAGGCTCCTCCCAAAGAGACCAGCGTTGTCGGTGAGAGGCTCCATATTTTGCCAAAAGATCAGCACAACGATTACCCTCACGAAAAGTGTGAAAAAGGGAGCCTGCCCATGCCCGCCGCAGTAAGCCCTGGACGTCCTCAATCACAGAAAGGAAAGGGTGGGAACTCGGACAGGAACCAACGACGAGATCGATAGCCTCCTGGGAATCCGATTCAACAATCAATGAGCGATACCCGCGTTGCTAAGCGACGACCCCTTTCTAACCATAGTAATATTGTGAGCATTTCTTTCATCGTCTACCAAACATGGGCCCAACAAAACCTAACCGTTGTCAAAGTTGACAGAATTTGTCAAATTCCCACATCAAACTCCATCTCCATTACCCTCCTCTCGTTTTTCCACACTCCAGTTATTTAAATTGCGGCACCAATCCAACAATCAATCAATGAATCGAATGAGCTTCAAGTGTAACGATGAAGAAGAAGAAGAGGACAGGAGCAGGGAGTTTCAAGTGTTAAACAAGGAGCTAGGACAATGAGTGAGAGCCATTGATAAAGAAAATGGGAGGAGCAAGGAATTTCAAGTATGAAACAAGAAGTTGTTGATTTATGTCCTTCAGCCAATTTTTTATTTTTATATTTAGTTGTATAAATATTTTTTTAATCAATAAAAAACATTTTTTTTATCTTTGTATATTTGTTTTTTTAATTATTAATCATAATGATAAAATTCTTGGAATAATTATTATGCAATTACAAATTATAATGTGATTATAATTATGATATTCGAATTGTATTTTGTATTATTCTTAAAATGTTCCTAGTCACAGTTTCATCAAGATGGGGTATTGATGAAATGATTAGACTAACACGTATTTGTTTTTTTTATGAAAAAAGTAATCGATCTCATATATTAAAATGTGGAGATACTTAAACAAACATGTGGGTGTTTATTAGAGAATAAATTAACTGAACTGACCCAATTATGAGAATCCGGAATGGAACATTACTTGTGTGTCTGTAGATTATCTCATTATGATGGTTGTATAGTTGATTCTTAGACTTGAGATTATCAAGTTATTTCATGTAAGAATTACTGTGTTTTGATGCTACTTATGTTCTATTCTTTAAATAGTTCAATTCGGTAGCTATTGGATATAGTATGAACTATGTGGAGATAGTTGAGTAAATCAATAAAGAATTCGTCGTCCTAAAATAATTAAGGAGAAAGTTCTATTGTTCTTGATTAGTAATTATTTTGGGAATCTCTGGCCAGAGTAAATTGAAATTTAGAAAAGTTGTTTTCAAATATCAATTATAAATCATTTACTAATTAACAAGAACGGACGTGATTGGATTATTTAGAGTAGACATGAATTCTATACTCTAATTTCAATTGGAACATTAGATGATGAAAGGATTAATTTAGACATTCTAGTCATGCATAGACAGGTTAAGTCAAACCACTTTGATATTCATAATATTTGGGTGGTTATGATATGTTGCTAGACGTTAATTATGATCTATAATTATAGATTATTTAATTAGGGAATTAAAGATAAATTAAAAGGAGTTTTAATTTATCTAATTCTAATTTAATTTATGATCATGACCAACATATTATGAGCCTAGTGGGTTACACATAAAAAGATCTATAAAGGAGAAAGTGAAATTTGAATTAAGTTTGACTTAATTGAAAAGTTTTAAAAACTTTAATGATCAATATATGATATTTGATCTTATAAGGATTAATTCATAATTATGAATAAAGTTTGAATTTAGTTGTACTTTTAATAAAATCCAAGAACATGAAAAATAAGATTTTTCATATAAAAGGAAAAATTAGAAAAATTGGGAGCTAGTACTTCTTACATTTTTTCTCTCAAATTAGATTTGAATTTTCTCTGAATAAATCTGTAGATATCATTAGAAGTTGAAAGATTAAACGACTTGTGGATTGACGGATTCAAAGAAACAGAAAATTATAACAAGAAATCAAAACATGTTAGTATAACTTTGTCAGTTTTTTGTTTTATATCTCTAATTAAATTTTGTTAAAATTAATTCTATAAAAAAATTAATTCATTCGGTTGTACTTAGAGTCGATCTTGCATTATTTATCTGACAGAAGCTAAGGAATAAAAGATTGTGACAAAAAAAAAGAGTAGTAGCGACTAGAGTTACAAAAGGAGAAGAGGAGAAAAATTATACATATATAATAGGTCAAATCATGAAATCTTAGATAATCTAATTTAAAGCTTAATTCTTTTTAAAAGAGTGCTGAGATTAATTCAAATTTTGATTGATTAATTCAAATTTTGATTAATTTGAATTAAATATGTTGAATTTGAGTCAAACCAAGTAAGATCAAGTTCAAATTAATTATTAAGTTTAATTTTATATACTACAAAAATTACACCTTACTTAATATCAATTAAGTTCTCAAAGCTTTTTCAAAAAATTTCAATTCATATTGAACATAAAATTTAATTAGGAGCAGTGAATTAAAATTTTAAAGTGCATTATTAAATTTTTAATTGCTATTTATATTTTTAAAAATTAAATTAATATTTTGATTATGTAGCTAATAATCACATAAAAACTAACATTTAATATATTTACATGACCTTTTATCTTATCTTTTTTTTTAGGGGGGGAAAACGAAACTTTATTAAACTAAAGCACGAATACAATCCGGAATAGAATCCCAAAACATAAAACTAGGAAAAGAAATGGAAGAACGAGCTAATCAATGAGCTAAGTTGTTGTTAACGCGACGTACCCACTCCACCTTAATATTAGGTCGTTGTAACAGAAGAGCCTGACATTCATGAATTATCGAACCATATTCAGACCAATCATGAACCGAATTGCGTATAGAAAGAACTACACCTTACGCATCTGAAAACACAGTACCGGCACTCGTACAACGAGCGGCAACCTAATCAAGGGTAGTCCTCAAAACAACTGCCTCAACAACACGAGGCGAAAAGAAACTAGGTTTGTAAGTGGTGAAAGCATGCACAAAAGAGCCACTACTAGAGAACGACACAGAGCCAATACCCAGACAGCGATTGTCTTCAAAAATGGTTGCGTCTGTATAGCAACACCAGCCTGTGTCAGCACGTGCAGACGTGCCAGAGACAGGAACAACAACTGGTGTATACGACAGTCTACGCTGAAGCTGTGCAGATTGCCATTCGCGCAGATGGTCCAAAGCCTGCTGCATAATAACATCAGATGGGATACTATGATTATTCCAAAGAACCTCATTTCGTGCCCACCAAATGCGCCAACAAAGCATAGCAAACTCTTCAAGCAACGCTCGATTTTTACGCTGCCACACAGCATTGAAACAATCCACAAATGGAAGCAAGACCGAAGCTCCAACCTTACCCCAAAGATGCCAAACTGACTGAGGCACGCCACAACCAAGCAAAGCATGAGTCACATCCTCGTCACTAGAACCACAACCGCAAACCGAGTTAAGAGCAGCAACTCGTTGATGCAATCTCATCCTAGTCGGCAAAAGGTTACGAAGGACATGCCATAAAAATTCGCGGACCTTTGGGGGTATATTTAACCGCCATAAGTCTTTCCAATGAACCGAAGTCACAATTTCTGGTGGACGATTCAGATGTGATGCGACAAAATAACCAAATTTTACCATATACATACTTATCGAAGTGTCATATGAGCCGATCACGAAGAGACGGAGATAAAGGAATTGACAAAACGACCTGAGCATCATCCGTATTAAACAATTGAGAAACCTTATCCATATCCCAATGAGCACCAGTAGAAGATAGCAAGTCTGAAACGCGTAGTGCAGAATTTATAGAAGCCGAAGCGGTGCTAACTTGGAAGCTATAATCCCGAGGCAACCAAGGATCTTGCCACACCTTAATGTCTGAACCATTGCCTACGCGCCATCGGAGGCCGGCTTTGAGTATAGAAGAAGCTTGATGGATGCCACGCCACGTGAAGCTAGGATTCAACCCCAGAGGAGCCGCAAGAAAATCAAAACATGGGAAGTACCGAGCACGAAACAACCGATGGACCAAAGAATTAGAAGGATACACAAGCCTCCAACCTTGTTTTGCTAGCATTGCCAAATTAAAGCAACGCAGATTCCGAAACCCAAGGCCACCATCAATCTTTTTCTCACACATGCGATCCCATCGAAGCCAATGGATTTTATGAGGCCCATCCTCCTTCGTACCCCACCAAAACGAATTCATCATCCGTTGAAGCTCGTCGCATACCGAAATTGGAAGCAAGAATACACTCATACAATAAGCAGGAATGGCTTGAGCAACAGCCTTAAGCAAAATTTCCTTACCTGCACGAGAGAGAAACTTGTTCTTCCAACACTGAATTCGTGTCCATAATTTATCGCGCAGAAAGGAAAAAATTGCCTTCTTATTACTGCCAACCATAGATGGTAAACCAAGATAACGACAATGAGCAAGCGGGGTGAACACCTCCAAGATATTGGAAAGAAACACTTTCTGCACTTCGAAAACATTCGAACTATAAAGTATACCAGATTTTAGCAAGTTGACAGCTTGACCAGAAGCATGTTCATAGAGGCTAAGAATATTTCAGATTTCATAGCATTAACTCTCTGTAGCTTTAAAAAATAGGAAAGAATCATCGGCAAATAATAAATGTGTGATGGAAGGGCTACCACGACAAATAGAAATCTCTGAAATAGCACGACGACATTCGGCATCAAGTAACCACTACAACAAAAATGACATACAGTAACACTAGACAGTAACACTTTTGACAATATGTTATAAAATACCTATCTATGATAACATTATATCTTAAAATGTTATGATTCTTAATTGGATTAGTAACATTTTATGATTTTATAACATATAATTTATCATTGATAACAATTTTTTTAAGTATTGGGACAATGGATCACCCTGCCGAAGGCCCCTAGAAGGAATTATAAGGCCAATCTCATCCCCATTAACAGAGACAGAGTAAGACACTCCCTGAACACACTTCATAATCATACGAATCCATTGACTATCGAACCCCAAAGCAATCATTACGTGCTCAAGATAACCCCAGTCAATCCTATCATACGCCTTACTGATATCGACTTTGAAAGCAACATCGCCTCTTGCTCTGCCTGTACGATTCCTCATGTAATGTAACAATTCGAAGGCTACCAAGATATTGTCAGTAATTAAACGACCTTTTATAAAAGCAGATTGATGTTCAGACACAACTCGAGGTAGAAGAAGTTTCAAGCGATTAGCAATTACCTTAGCCACAATTTTATATAAAACGTTACAAAGAGAAATAGGGCGTAAATCCTTAACAGTAGCTGGATTGTCAATTTTCGGGATGAGAACGATAATCGTATCTATAAGAGATGCGGGAAAGTGACCCAAAGTCAGCCACGAAGTACCTGCCGCTACTATATCAGAACCAATGAAAGGCCAAAACTTCTGAAAAAAGGCTGGATTAAGACCATCCGATCCCGGTGCTTTATCCGGGTGCATGGAAAAGACCGCCTTTCGAAATTCTTCGTGAGTAAACGGGGCCAGAAGAGCAACATTGTCGGCAGCTGAAACCCGAGACTCAATAAGCCCTGTTACAACTGTGTAATCAACAACATCAGCACCATATAATACCTCAAAATAGTCACGGATTACTCCTTGCAAACCAGCCTTATCACGGACCAATGTACCATTACTGTCCTGAAGTTCACATATTGTATTATGACGCTTGCGAGCAGAGGCTGATAAATGAAAAAACCTGGAGTTCATATCACCTTCCTGTAGCCAAAATTCCTTAGCACGTTGCTTCCATTTGATACGCTCCAAATCAAGCAATTGATGCAACTCGGAACGTAAAACGTTGTACTTGATACTATTTGTACCTCGTGCCAGTTCTAACCGCCGCTTGATCCGCGTCTTCTTAATCTTCAAAGCGCAATCAAGCGCACGTCCCCACTTCTCTAAATCATCACACAATTTCCGCTTTTTAATCATAATATCCCCGTCAGAATTACACCAGGCAGCTTCCACGATAGCAAACAAGTCAGCCTACTTAAGCCATTTGTTCTCGAATTGAAATTTCTTACGATGCCACTGGATAATTGCTGCATCTATGCTTAAAACAATGGGTGAGTGATCCGAAACGGGAGCAACGACAGTTTTAATAATCGCTCGATCAAAATACTCAAACCATACAGTGTTCGCCACGGCACGATCGAGTTGTTCACGAACCCAAGCAGGTGTACCTCTACTTCTCTCCCTTATATACGAGTAACCAAGCCATTCGACCTTCTGGAGATCACATTCTTGCAACGTAGTTCGGAAACCATCGAGCAAATAATTCGGATGAGGACTTGCACCACCTAATTTCTCCGTAGAACATGCTAAGTCATTAAAATCGCCGATGACTAACCACGGAACATCCAAACCGCGATTTAAAGATTTGAGCAAGTCCCAAGAAGCATGACGACGATGCCGTTCTGGAAACCCATAGAAACAAGTTAAATACCACTCGAAACCATCAGTCGTTCGGACTTTAATATCAACAAAGTTTTGGGAGCTATTGACAACATCCGCAACATTCTGATCTCGAAAAAAAACTCCTAATCCACCACTAAGACCCACGCGATTAACACCGAAAGCTTTAGCAAAATGCAAACTAGACTGCATTTCCTCAATACGTACAGCATCAACCAACGTTTCCATCAAAAACACAATATCCGGCTTATGTTGACGAATAAGATCGTCTAGAGCTTGAACCGTCAAGGAGTTGCCGAGACCTTAACAGTTCCAACTTAGTATTTTCATGATGACTGGTTGGGTCGCTCCTTGGCGCCCGCCAATATACTAGAAGACTAGACATGAGGTCCAGACGCTCCTTTCAAATCAACAATATTTGAAACTCCAGGAGCTGTACATCGTCGTTTTAACCCGTCGTCAGTATTTAACGGAAGGTCTTCACTGTAACCCACATCCATATCAGAACCATCCGCCAAAGAAAACCCAGTAGTTGGCAAAATACCACCTGCAAGGGGAGTACCTTCGTCATTGCACAACCAGCGACTCGGTGGTGGTCGCTGGCGACCAGTGATTGCACGAATAGAATTATCCCAGCCAAAAGGTGGCTGAATGTCGGGATTACGAAGACGTTCAGGACAAAAACTCTCACCATGACCAAGTAAGCCACAAATAAAACAGAATAGAGGAAGTTTCTCATAATGAAAACGAGCAAAGAAAGAGCAAGTGTCTGAAATTTTGATTTTCTTTCGTTGTTTCAGAGGAACTCGGACGTCGATACGCACACGGATATGCATATACGACTGATGACTCTTACCTAAGAGGGACGTATCGTACTCAACAAACCGGCCTATGAAATTGCCAAACTGACAAGCGAGAGATTCACTCATCAACCCTGATTGAAGACCATGAACCTGCACCCAAATCTCAGTGTATATCAAGGGAACCTCCAACGGTATCTCCCCCTCCTTCATACGATGCAGCACGAGCAAATGTCTATTGAAATCCCATGGTAACGTTTCATAACATTATCGACATCTACTTTATGGAAGAACCGAAACAGATAACGACGAGCCCCCAAATCAGTAATAGCAATACCAGCCTGTGGTTGCCAAAGATCAGCAAACAGATCACGCAAGGCCTGAAAATTAACGCGAGAAGCCGTAAGAAGCATGCCGACCAAACAGAGATCATAACTAACACTAGTCCCATCGGCCGGAGCCGGAAACTCCCAGTCTTCATCCTCCCCATCTGTGAGAGATAAGCCAGCAATTGCATCCCTAAGGTCCGTAGCCATCAACGAAGCATGCAGCCAAAGATACTAGGAAGAACCCAACAGAGAAAAAACCCTAACAAAACGAGAGAAAATCTCGAATTATTTTTATTAATTTAAACTATAATTATAAAATTAAGCAAAGTTTAATGTTATTTTTAAACATGACCCTTTATCTTTATTAATATAATTTTTAAACTTTTATGTCAAATAAATCAGTGATTATACAAAAATCACATAATTTAATTTTTTTAATTATATTAATGAAATTAGTTTTAAATTATTTAATTTTAAAATTTAAACATTTAACAATTTATAATTCTCCCTTTTTTCGTACGAATTTCTTTTTGTATCTTTGTGCTCTCTCGAATCTCGAGTCTTCTCTTCTGCTTAAATTACTCTGAATTTTTGAATTGACGTCAGCAATTATGTTCATGCATTAATTGCTATTTTAGGCAAAAGATAACCCTTTTTTTTTTCGACCATGTATATTAGAAGCGTCTCAGTTAGGGGAAGATATTTTTAAGCCATTTACGTCGTAATTAATCCTCGCTTAAATGGAGCAGATCTTCTGTGAGAGGTAAGTCAGGATAACCTTATCAACTCACCGCTTGGGGTTAGGTAAAAGATAACTTTAAATATGCTTAACGACAATCTCAACGACGTAAAGGTCTGCCATGAATGGACTTATATCAGCAGTCTGACCTTCTCTGTACCTTCCATCAATGGCATCATCTTCATAATTCATAGAATATCTGTACATCATACCCCTTTTCGCTAAACACGGCTTCAAACAGCAACAAAGTAATGATACTTGAGGTCTGCAGAATCTCTCCTTCCATGGAGTCCCCAGAATCAGCCGTAGTGTCGTCACTTACGTTCACATATTTCGACTGTTTCTGGTTCAGGTTTCTTCCTGTTGAACGTATCTTTTTCTATGAGCTTGATGTGCTGTCTTCCGCTCTCTTCTACTCTGTGATTCTACCGAAACTCAAACGGTCTCTTTCCATCACTCTCTCCTATTTCCTCCCTCTCGCTGGAAACCTAACGTGGCCTCTAGATGCCGTGAAACCTGTCCTGAGTTATGTCCCTAACGTTCACGACGCGATCAGCCTCACAATTGCAGAGTCTAATGCAGACTTTAAACATCTTTCCGGGAACGGAATTTGTGAAGCTGTTGAATCACATCCTTATATACCAGAATTGCATCTGTCTGAGTCGAGTGCTCCGATCATAGCCTTGCAAGTAACGTTGTTTCCTGATCAAGGATTCTGTATCGGTGTTTCTGCGCATCACGCCATTCTTGACGGGAAGAGCACGATCATGTTCACCAAGGCTTGGGCTCACATCTGCAAACAGATGATCACTAGAGAGCTTGAGGAATACCCTAGCTTGTCACCAGAACTAACCCCGTTTCTTGATCGATCATCTGTTCATGACCCAGATGGGCTTGACATGGAGTACTTGAAAAAATTCCCTGCCGATATAAAGTTCTCCCCTAAAAGCCTCGAGTTGTTACCAGCTTTTTATGGAATGTCAGACTCAGTACGAGCAACGTTCGAGGTTTCTGTTCAAGACATAAAGAGACTAAGGCAAAAAGTGGTTTCCAAATTGAAAAAGCCACTCCATCCGTCAAGTTTTGTGCTGATATTGTCGTACACAGCTTCTTGCGTTGTTAGAGCCAAAGGAGTGGAGGGCAATACACAGGTACACCTTGCATTTGCAGCAGATTGTAGAGCTCGTTTGGACCCTCCAATGGCTGCCAACTTCTTTGGGAATTGTGCAACTCCACTTACAGTTTCCATAACAGCGGGAGATCTTGTCGGAGAATATGGGGTTGTTACTGCTGCAGAGATGCTGAGCGAGGAAATAAAGGGATTGGAACTAACAGGAGTTTATGAAACTGCAAAGCAAAATCTTGGAAAGTTGATTTCTATGAGGATTGGGACAAACAAACCGAAAGCGTTTGTCTCAGTTGCCGGATCTCCTCAGTTCAGAGTTTATGAGACGGATTTCGGATTTGGGAAGCCAAAGAAAGTGGAGATAAGCTCAGTGGATAAGACAGGAGCTATTTCCATGGCGGAGAGTAAAGATGGAAGTGGTGGAGTGGAGATTGGTTTAGTTCTTAAGAAGCATGAAATGGAGGTCTTTGAGTTTGTGTTTGTTGATGGCCTAAAAGATGTTTAAAGCTATAAATTAAGTCATTTCTTTGTTTTCTTTGTTCTTCGGGAAAAAGGAAGAAGAATTGAAAATTTTTGTTTAAATGTTTGATATCCAGCTTAATCGGACTAACCTAAGAATTCTAAAGAACGTAAATCTAAAACTTAAGGTGTTTCAGGTTTTTATGTAACCTGTATATTTATGCACACAAGGAATCGTTACATACTTGATTAGTTAACTGTTGATTGATTACTGACCCTATTCAGCAACAGGTTTCCAATAATTCTTAAATTTTCTAGTAGCTTCAAGTCTTCAACTCCCACAATGTTGCTAGAAACGAGGCATTCGTAATTGATTCGATTAAAGAACTTTATTCAGGAGGCTAGAGGATCATCAACAAATTTTTTTCTTCATTTTTTCCCTTTTTGTATGACTTGAACTCAAAACCTCCTGTGTGGAAAGCCTTTAAGTAAGGAGTTCATACTATTTAATTAATTTCTCGTTACCAAGAATTGAACTTAATTAAACTCACTACATGTGAAGAACTTATCTTCTACACTTGAACTCGGATGCATGATTACCATTAGAAAGAAAATAAATCATTTTAGATTATCCAACATGAAAATTTTTATAAGATCTTTTGATTTTTTAAAAATTTAATTGAGATCAAGTTCATATGACTTGAATTCGAATTTGAATTATTTAAACTAATATTATTAAAAAATTGAAAATCATATCATTATAAAATTTTTATTATTCAAATTGTTTTAATTCAACTTAATTTATAGATATTAATCATACAATAACAAAACTTAATTTTAATTTTAATTATTTAATCACATAACTTGAATTTAAAAAATTCAAAATAATATTTGGTTCAGCCTGACTCTGTTGAGGTTGGACCTTGCTACTGGGATTCATGGGACTGCTGGATTTTAACTTGGAGATACCTGTAAAACAACAAATGTGTACCGGAGATTGATCTCCGGTAAGACACTCCGATGCTTAAGTCAGTTTTTTTGGTAAGGGTTGGGTTACAGAGAACAAAGAGAAACAAGGTAATAACGTCATACCCTTTTCGTAATGAAAACAGCACCTTATATAGGAAATGCTAACAGAATTTGGGTCGTTACACTTACATGGGTGGAAGATGCTTGGACCCGGCCCACATGGATGGCGGATACCTTGGTCAGAGGTCGGTGTTCGGGCCTAAGATCGGGCCTGTTATGGCCGACCCAACCAATATTATTATGAAAAAGAACTTTAATTATTTGAACGGGTTTTGATTAAGTTTAATTTGTAGATATTAATCATATGATTATAAAACTTAAATTCAAATTTAATCATTTAAATTCTTCTTAAAAATAAATGATTTCTCATGATAACACATCAATATGGTAGGAGATAATTTTTTGAGATTTTGATTTGAAAATGGCAAAAAGCTCAATTAAAAATTATAATGGTATGACATCTTTGCAAACCTTGAAATTATATAAAGTATGAAACTTTTCCTCTCAATTCACTAAAAGGAATAAAATGCAATGAAAGATTAAAAATTTGCAATCATTCGTTAAAAAATCGACCGATTAGATCGATTCAACCATAAAAGTTTTGAATCGGTCAATTCTTCAGTTCAGTTATTAACGTTTTGGTTCGATTTATTTCAATAAATTTTATTATTAAAAATTGATTAGAATATTAACTAATCGCTGATTTTCTTAAATTAATAAATTCTTATAAGCTAAAATAAAACAATTAAGTTTCATTTAACAATTTTTCAATTTAATTTTAAATTCTTTAATAGAAAAGACAATATCTTTCAATTATATTTCAAATTCCTTAATTTTATTTAAATTTAAATAAATTTTATAATAAAATGTTTGAACCCTTTTAACTTCTTTTCTTACCTATTTTTAAAATATGGATTGCAACTCAAATTTCTAGCCCATGTTCAAGGAGGAGAAAAGAAAAAAGGAAAAGCTCTTAAAAAAGAGAAAATCACGAGGTTTTAAAGCGATTCAATAATTCTATTAAGCATCATTAAAAGAAGTATAATAAGCATCTTTGTGTAATCAAGCCACT
>JAOQMQ010000001.1:23434418-23455303 GCA_027563845.1 Erythroxylum subrotundum | reverse complement strand
AATAATTTTTATATACATAAATAATTTTTATTATAAAATAAAATATAGTTAAAATTAAAAATATTTTTTATTTTTATATTATCAAATAATTTACTGTATAAAATTCTATTTTAAATAATAGTCAAACAGTAAATTTCTGCTCTACTAAAAACAGCTCTTTTAACATAAACTATTACGGATATATGCTTATTCAAACATTTGTTAATTCAGTCCAGGCCAAGTCGAACCGGACTCGGCCCGAGTTTTATTTCCGTCTAAATGCAAGCCAAGACATGTCTGATCTTTTTCCCACTAAATCCGGAACACGTCGCGTCTACTTTTTGTCGGTCTTTCGTGTTCTTTTAGATGTAGTTAAGGACATGATTATGACACGTGCTATTACTTAACTACTCTACAGTACACGTGTCGTCAACCCACATCAACTGTACCTAGGCTTTCCCATCTCTGTCAATTTCAGGCAAGTTGCCAACTTGGCCTCCGTGGGGTCCACCGCCAGATCTTCTAGATTTCTTTTTTCTCCTCATGGGTTCGTCAGGCAAAGCTCCTAATTCTTTATTTAATAGTAATATCCAAATTTTTGTTTAGGTGAAAAGGATTTTTTTAATGTCTATAAATTTTATTATTTTCAATTTCAGTTATCCTAATTTTAATAAATCAAATATATAAAAAAAGCAAAAAAAAGAACAATAAGAGTTGGTGACACCTCTCTCTCTCTCTCTGTATCTTATTTTTTATTTTTATTTTTATTTTCTTACTTTGGGTCTCTTCCTTGGAATCTGCTACTTCACCCAGCCACGTGTCTCCCCAACCCTCTTCATGCACTCCACGTATTCTCTTGCAAGGGGCGTTTCAGTCATTTCCTTTTCTGTTCTCTCTTCTCCCAGCCTTGCCTTTGATCTTCTTCTGTTTTCAGTGTTTCAATTGCTTCTCTTTCAAACAATCCCTCTGTTTTCCTGTTCCCTCCGTAAGGTTTTGTTAAGAAAGTTGTTTACTTTTTGGTTGTTTGCTATGGTGGTGATATTGGGATTTGTTTCAAATTGAGATACTGCAAGTTTTGGTAACCTTTTTGTCTTTTCTTTTCCTTGAAGCTATGGCTTCCAAAGTTTTGTTCTTTATTGGGTAGGGTTACTGTTCACTTCCTGATACAAGTTCTGTATCCCTCTATCTTTCAAACCCAGAAATATCTCTAAAGCTTTCAACTTTCTTGTTCTTGGATGTCACGAAGTGGAGAGACCTTATGAACAACAAAAGCTTTTCTGCAGATTTGTTTCAACCATTCATGTCTGGGAGTCATCAAGAGACTGAAGAACGAGATGAAGTTGAGTTAAGCCTTGGACTCTCAATGAATGGGAAATTTGGGGTAGATCCAAGAGCCAAGAAGCTTACTAAATCATGCTCAATACCAGATTTCATTAACACCATTAGAGGAAATGACAGTGATTGTGTAGTTCATGTAGCAAGTAAAGATCTTGTGAGGACTTGCTCTTTGCCTGTAGACACAGAGGATGAGACAAGGAAGAGGAAAGAGTTGCAGTCTCTTAGGAGGATGGAGGCTAAAAGGAAGAGAACAGAGAAGCAGAGGAATTTGAAGGCAGTGAAGGATCGGAATAAAGGGTTTAGAGAAGAGTGTTGGGAGGACTGTAAGAGAGTGCCTTTGTCTCAAGGGTCAATTGGATCACAAGGTACTGGTTCATCAGGAATAACAGAGTCTGAGTGCCGCCTAGTTCAAGGTGATTATTTCCCTGTCTTCTATTCTACTTTTCCTGGTCAATTTCATGGTTTTAATGGGAAACTGTTCCTTTTTCTTCAATTAAACCCTTTTCTGTTCATCATCATATGATTGTTTCTAGCTAGGTGAAGAGATTGTAAGAATTCTGGTTCCATAGTGTTAGAATTGTAGTGTGTGGAACAACCAAAATGTAGTAACTTGATACAAACTACATTTAAGATCTTGAGCTGAAGGACTTGCATAAACAATGCAAGTCCTAAGATTGGAATCGTATGTGATTTCTCTTCAATTTTGTCAATAATTAGACGTGAGGATAAGTGGTGGATGTGTTTGAGTTTGCAGTTCGTATGTATTATCATTGATTCACTTCTTGCTATAATGTTTAACGTGGAAGGAGACCAAGTAAAATCCCGACACGATCTCGAATTGATTGTAGAGGCACAACTTCTTCGTGAAAAGTCTGTTTACCTCTCATCAGGAAGCAGCACGGATTGCTTATTTCCATACTCGAAAGATCAGAGAGCGTATGAGAAACATATGCCATGAATTGTTTGTTTTCATGTACAATTGAATTTCCTTGCCATCATGAATGTACATAATAATATATCACTCGACCTGGGAATGATTTTGTTGATAGATTACCATCCTGGCTTCTTTTATCCTACCGCTATTTCGAACTGGAATGCGCTTTATAATTATGCATCATAGATGCATTGTGCTAGTTTTTTTTAGTGGCAAGTATTAACAATGTTAGTGTTGATAATTGATATCTTGTTCGACGGTAATCTGTATGGAGCTGACTCGAACCAACCAACATGTGTAAAGATCGCCTATCATGTGCTTCCTTATGTGGTCTTCCAAGACATTACTAGTTTGTGATTATCTGCATCAATAGACCAGTTTGTTTCTTGTCTAACCTCTCTCTTGTTGCCGATGTTTTTCGTCATTATAGGGAGGAACCAATATGGAGATGCAAGAAGCCCTGCCAGTGTCCAGTCATTTTCCGAGCATGATCGAAAGCTGTTGGTCACCCCTAAATTTCTGACCAGTGAAAACTCGTGCAGTCCTGTGAGACTTGACGACAAATACAGTAAGCATGTGGTCAATTACACCAAAACGAAAGAGATTACAAGCACGGGGTTGGAAGAAATGCCATGTGTGTCTACAAGAGGGGATGGCCCGAACGGAAAAAGAATAGATGGTTTCCTCTACAGATATGGAAAGGGTGAGGAGGTGAAGATAGTATGTGTCTGCCATGGAAGCTTTCTCTCGCCATCTGAGTTTATCAAACATGCAGGAGGAGGTGATATAGCTCACCCCCTTAGACATATAGTCGTAAACCCTTCGCCGCTTTTGTAGCAATTACCTTCATCTTCTGAACTTCTAGGAAGAGCATTAAAGATTACCTGCAATGGCTTGTCTTTATAGTGAGAGAACTTTCTTTATCTGGTATTCTGAGTCAGACAGTTCACTGATTTAGCAAAACCATTCCTTTGATCCTTGCATAAACATGGTTTTAGGTACTTAAGATGAGGAAGAAAATGATCGTCTTTGCATATTCGTAAATACAACTAGAGCTATTGAGTTTAATCATCATGGATGGTTTAAAGGCAAGAGGGTGGTCCCATTGAGTAAATATTTTAAAAGCTGTCCATTAGGAGGAAGAAGGTACGAGTGGTTATGAATCTGTCCTTAGTCGTGAAACCAACAAAAGCGAAATGAAATGGACATCAGAACCACCAAAAAAAAAATGATGATAATGAATTTTAAAGAAACATAATCATCTTCTGAACGTCTTCAAAGATTGAAGATACATAAGAACCTTACAGATGATAATCACGGAAAATAGGGTTGCAGCTACAGCAAATTTCAGTAACGATTCGGATCATAATATTCCAGTATCTACACTGAGATGAGAACAACAGTTATCAAGCATGGGCTGGAGTCATCAAACTTAGAAATTTATAGCTTCCTTAAACAAATGCAACTCAGATACACGTATACATGGGGATCAATATCTGCAATTTTCCGCAGATTCTTTAGTACAATCCTCAAATGAGGGAACCAGCATCTAAGAATTGGAGCAAAACTATTTTACACTTTACAAGGGACAATATCTAGTCTATCTCTATCTAAGGGCATTCCAAGGTGAGGATTAAGAAAGCAAATTACTTACAATGGGGTAAGGTTACAACTTGCAAAATACTACCCTCAATCAATAGGACCTAATCCAGTAACTAACATGATGGAGGCTGAAGCTGTTTCAACCTTCGTACAACTTGCCTCATTGTAGGTCTGGTAGAGAGCGAGTCAACAGTACACACAACTGCTAGATGTAGAACTTCCACAAGATCATCGTGAGGACCTGCATCCCATAATCCTTCCGTGAAGAACTCTTTCGCCCGGCCTTGTCGAAGGAGCATGCATGCCCAAGCAACGATGTTGAAACCATTCCCGTAAGGTGAAAATGAAGGGTCCAAAGCTTTCTTATCCGAAAGCAGCTCAAGCAACACAACCCCATAGCTATATACATCAGCCTTATCTGAAACACGGCATGTCATTGCATATTCCGGGGCAACATACCCAAAAGTACCTGCTACGCCTGTAGTGGCATGGGTTTCTGAAGTGCCCAGCAGTCTTGCTAAACCAAAGTCAGATAAGTAGGCATTAAATTCCTGATCTAGAAGGATATTGCTGGGCTTGACATCACGATGGAGTACTCGAGGCACGCATATATCATGCAGGTAGGAAAGGGCACGAGCTATGTCCAAAGCAATTTTGTGAAGCACTACCCAATTCACGGCCCTCGTTGACCTCTCCTGTATGAACTTTTCAAGATTACCACCCGGCAAATAATTATAAATTAGGAACATCTCTGTCTCGCTGGCATGATATCCAATCAAAGTGACAAGATTTGGATGCTGCAGGCTTGCAAGGGTTTTAATTTCCGCATGAAATTGTTGAACACCCTGGAATCTTCCAACTGCAAGCCGTTTAATTGCAACTAGGAACCCGGGAAAGATCTCTGCCTTGTAAGTAGATCCAAAACCCCCATTGCCGATGCAATTGCTAGCACTGAAAGTCCCAGTGGCACACACAACATTATCAAATGTCAGTGGAACTCCAATATCTGTGAAGAGAGTTACTTCTTTTCTTGCAGATCCTGCAATTCTCGACTTTGGTTTCCACTTTCGGGTGTAGAAGAATAACACAATTAGAGCCAGAAGAACTGAGACAATGGCAGATGCAGACGCTATTGATGCTATTTCTATTGAAGTAAAACCACTGCCCCCACCCCCTTGCACCTGACTAGTTGGTGAAACAGCATAGCCCTGACCCTGACTAGTCGTTCCCTGAAGATCTCGAGACGGCACACTTAGAGAAAACACACCACAAGGGTGTAAATAGGGATTTCCAAGAACACTGCTGCATTTCATGAAGTTGTTGCCTAATGGCAATGGTCCAGATAAGTTATTAAAGGACAGATTGAATGCTGAGAGCATAGATACATTCGCCAAGCCTGTGGGTATCTGCCCAGAGAGTTTATTGTCATTGAGAAGAAGGGAAGTCAAGTTCTTCAAGCTTGCAAGACCACTAGGAATTTCACCAGTGAGCAAGTTTGAAGAAAGATCCAGCACCTCTAAAGATTGCAACTCACTCATGCTAGAAGGAATTGAACCATTCAATTTATTCCCAGCCAAGGAAAGGCATTTCAGACCCTTTATTTGGCTGATACTGTTTGGAATCTGATCCTGTAGAAGGTTCCAACTGAAGTTAAGAGATTCAAGAGATATCAAGTTTCCAATGCCAGGAGGAATGGGCCCAACAATCTGATTTTTAGAGACATCAAGAAGCTTTAGAGATCTGCACACTGTACCAATATCAGCTGGAATCGGACCATACATTCTGTTGTTGCTGACATTTGCAATCAAAGTCTTCAATTGACCACATTTCTCAAATAGCATTCCAGGAAAGGGTCCAGTTAGCTTGTTTTCTCCAGCTAAAAAGGTATACGTTGTTTCCATCCCTAACCTTGCAGGAGCAATTGGCAGACTCTGGACATTACCGGTAAAGTTATTGCCCCCAAAGTTGTGAAAGACTGAAACTTCACCATCTGCTCTAGGATGATATTTATTTGAAAAATATGATAAATAGGCAAATGATATATCATATGTGCCAAAGGGATACCCATCTATAGATGGAACCAATGGGCATCTCCTACTGTAGAAACTAGGGAATGAACCAGACAATGCATTTTCACTGACATCAAACACAGTCATGCAAGGAACTGGAAGCTCCTTAATAAGCTCCCCATCAAACCTATTAGAACTCAAGTCCAGATACCATAGTTTTCTGCATTTGCTGAAGCCCCCTGGAATGTTCCCAGTGAAGAAGTTGTGAGCCAAGTTGACTATCTCCAAATTATCACAAGAATCCCAGGTGGCGGGCAACTTCCCATCTAAAGTTGTTTTTGGTGCCCACAACATCCTCAGGTTCCGAAGAGACATAATTTCAACAGGAACTGCTCCTTGGAAGAAATTAAAATCATCAGTTATAGAACTGACTTCGCCCAATGCATAATCCCCTTTTGAACTGTTAGCATCTTGATGGGGATCAATCCCATCAGTAAGAACAAGCACAGACAATTTTGAGCAATTTCCAACCTCACGAGGTATTGGTCCACTGAGATAATTTCTTGACACATCCAAAACTTCGAGATTACCAAGTAGACCAAGTTCTGGTGGAAGGATTTCTTCCAGCAAATTGGAATACAACAATAGCGTCCTCAAATTCCGACAGTTCCCAAAGCTACTAGGGATGCCTCCAAACAAGTAATTAGCTGAAAAATCCAAATGTTCCAGTTTCTCACAATCGTCTCCAATTTCCCTAGGTATTTTCCCGCTAAGCCCGTTTAAAGACAAATACACTTCCCTGAATCTACCCAGAAACCCCGGGACTGACCCGTTAATTCGATTTCCCGACAAGCTCAAGATCTCCAAACTTTCACAATAAGAAAGTGACTCGGGAATAACTCCTCCTATCATATTAAACCCCAAATTCAAAACCCTCAAATTTCTCAAACCAGTAAATGAAACTGGCAACGACCCACTAAACAAATTACCCTCCAGATCAAGAACCTCCAACTTCTCCATACCCCAGATTTGACTAGGTATCTGCCCACCAAGCCCATTGAACGGCAATGACAAGACTCTAAGTTCGGATAGCTTGGCAATAACAGCGAACAATTTTCCAGCCAAAACCCCATTACTAACAACACAATCTCTCCGAATTCCAGATCCATACAGAGCAAACCTGACAGAACCAGAGCACGACAAAGCCTTTCCACGGTTGTTGTGTCCTTGTCCTGTGATGTTAAGAGCCACGACACGGGAGTTGGTGCCGCAGGTGACACCAGCCCAAGAACAGTGGTCGGAGTTGACAAGAGACCAGCTGGACAGCAGACCTGACCGGTCAGACACCGACTTCTTGAACTCTAGCAGCACCGATTTGTCGGAATTGCCAGAGCCCACTGCGTGTAGACAGAAAAAGAGAGTCCAAAACAGAGAGAAGAGCTTCAATCTGATAAAGGAATGCCATTTAACGACAAACGAGGAAGAACAAGAGGAACCCATTTCAGAACCCCAAAAAGGGTCTCCAAAACCCTAGTCACAAAACCCTAAACCCCTTCTCTTTTGCAGAGTGAAAGGGGAGGATCTTTCTCACACTGAAAACCCTAACCCTAATTTTGGGGTCCTCCTTAGAAGAGAAACAAAGAGAGAGGAAGAGAGAAGAACGAAGATAGAGAGAGAAAGAAAGAGAGTTCAACAGTAGAGAGAGAGCACTTTAGACAAAAGCGCTCCTCTTTTTTCACCTTTTTGTTCTCTCTCACAAAATTTAAAATAAAAACATATTATTTAAATAAGTAATTATATTATTATAATATAAAATTTAAATTATGAAAAATAACGATTAAAACTTTTCTATAGCCGTTAAAATTAATTTATTTATTTATTAATAAGTTATTTTTAAATTAAAAATTTTTTTAAAAATAAAGAATAAATAATTTTTATTTAATAATTTTTAATTAAATTTAAACTATTTTTAATTATTTTTTAAATTTTTAAATTTTATTTAATTTTTAGTCAATTTTATAAATATTGAATTAATCTTGATTTTACCGGTTTAATTCCTAACTAATTTTCAAATATTGAAAAAAAAACCTAAAAAGGGAAATTTGTGTATGCAATTTAACAAATAGGATTTTTTATTTATATAAGAGTAAATTTATATCTTTACTTAAAATTTTCTTTTTCTTGTAATTTATATAGTTTTTTTAATATACTGTATGTCGTTTATACAGGGGTGGGAGATGGGGTCCACAAGCGGTCAATAAATGCTATCAGACCGGTCAATTTAAGGCCTCGTGGTGGTTGGGTTTATGGTAGGGTTAAGAATTAATGACAGTAATAATAAATAAACAAGAAATCTAAAAAGCCGGATTAGAAAGATTCCTTAAAGTTGAAAACGTGGCCCTGTGTAAGGTGTCTGTCTCCTTCCAGAAGGTAATTGTGGGACCAACTTTTTTCTTGTCTTTATTTTTATTTTAAAACCAAAATAAAAAAAAATAACTTTTATTTGTATTAGTTTGAATTAAAAAATGATTTTAATATAATTATCAATATTAGACTGGACTGAGGTACATCAAATTCTTTGTTTCAGTTACTCTGTTTCTAACTATATTGTATTAAATCTCATTCATATATTAAGATTTAATTAAACATAATAGGAACACCATAACCGAAATAGGAGATTTGATCCTTAACTAAGTAGGTCAAGTAAGTTTGGGTCTTTACTTTTTAAGATAGCTTTCACTCAAACAAATTTCAGTTTTTCCAAATTCAAAACTTGACTTGAGAATTAAAATATTAGAATATGGTCAAATAAAATATTTCTTGTTGAGAAAAATAATTAAAAAGATAAACAAAATTTATTAAAAATCATTAATATTTTTTAAAATAGTGATGAACTTGTTTCAAACTAACAACTCAAATAAAAAAATTTAATGTTAAACCGATAAGATAAGAGTTTTAAGGCTTAAAAGATTCATTCAGTATTAGAAAAATTGAATAAAAATAAAGAATTTGGAAATTAACTGAAAAAACTATCCTTACCAAACAAAATTTAAATTTTAATTAAAAATGATATTGTTAAATAAAAATTAATCATTTATTTAAATTTATAAAACTTATTAATTTATGAAAACTTATCAATTAATTAAAAAACTGATCAATTTTTAACGACAAAAGTTATTAAACTAAATCAAACCAAAAAGTTGAAAATCAACTCATAAAATTAACTAGTTCAAGGTTTTTACCGTTAAACTAGTCGAGCCGGTACGATTTTTAAAATATTAATAAATTTAGAATAAAATTGATGTTTTTAGAATAAAATTACATAATATTATTTGAATTAAATTTGAGATTTCAAATAATTTAAAAGTTAATTCAATTATTAACATGATTAATATAGACCCTTAACCTAAAAAATTTGTCACCTAAGAAAATTTGGTAGAAACTGCTAAAAATTTTAGATTTTGTCATTGTAATAATTAAATCACTTAAAATTTTAAAATATTTCGAATTTTTATATTAAAATTCAAAACATAATTGAATCATATATATTTATTAGGCATTTTTATTCCTACCGTCACAATCAATAAGAAATAAAGAAAATTGAAATTATCGAATATACAACTCCGAAATATTTAAAATTAAAACGAACCTTCGATTAACTTTGAAAATTAAAATTAGCAAAGCCAAATGACTTTTTAATCCAAATAGTTCGAATGCTTGGACCTACTATGACTTTGTCACTTTGCTTAGCATAAGAAAAAGTCACAAACAAAGAAACATATTTTAATGTAAAGTAGATTTTTAGAAATCTACTTAGAAGATCACTTTACGGTGCTTTAGAGACTAATCTCCACATTTAGATATAAAGCAAATCTCTTGTCATCTCACTCATTCTCTCTTTAATCTTTAAGATTACAATCTTATACAACGATCTTACGATATCGTGACAAGTAGGTGACGTCGTTTATGATTAATCAATAAAGTATGCTTAATTAAGGATAAGAAGGTGGATTACTTCTCTTAACAATCATTTAATTCTTATGAGTATTGAAAAAAGAGGCCGTGCCATGTCATGGGTTAAGGGTTGGATTGGATTCAAATAGTGATAGGTCTAATCAAGCCCGATTGATTGTCATCCTACATGGAGCAAACAGAAGTTCACGGTGAAGCTCACGGTAGAATCTAATAGCATAGGCAGGGTGCGGACGGTGAGTTGTGGTATTATCTTCACATTTTTTATTTATTTTAGTTGTAGATATTCAAGTTTTACTTGCTAAGAATTGGAGTTGGTTTATTAAGTACGTGCTTCGTGAAGATAATTTTGTAGCAAATTGTCTGGCTTAATTGGATCATGACATTTCTTCAAATTTTCAAATTTGGAACGATATTCTTAAAGCCCTTTCTTTGATTATATGGGCTGATGCTTGTGGTATTTTTTTATGAGATAATTTTGATTTTCTCTCGTATGTAATCCAAAAAAAAAGTAGGGGGGCAATGCAATGCTCCATTTTTGCATAAGTTCACAAATTGGAAATTAGAAACAAGAAAAAAGGCTAGACATGATCGGTTGCTCCTTGGAAATTTCATCAATCAACATCCTGAAACACCATTTCATCAATCAACATCCTGAAACACCATCTTTTACATAGCCATTCAAGTTTCTCTTCCTACAGGCACAATGATTTAAACCTTCATTCATAATCTACGCAGTAACAGATTAAAGTGACACGAGGTAATTTGATGCCTAATGGAACGGAACCATCCACAATGCATGCCTTTCCCTGAGCAGTCAGCACCCAAATGAGCAACAAGAGAATCGAGAAAGCCAACTGCTCTTTGTAGCTTCTGGGGCTGTTCCAGGTGATTGTGGCAATGGCTCCTGGTGTGATTGCTTTCGAGAAGGTTGTTTCTCTACCATTAGCACTTTTGCTGATGAATTGCTTACCATATCTGAATCCAATCTGTAAAAACAAAATGCATTACAATCTCCAATAGTAAGGCTTAAAGACACTATGATGGATCAAAGCTTGAGAATAAACTTGAGGAACTTACACTGGGAATTTGAAAGAATGGGTGCTGCTGGTAGAGTTTCGTATCTCCTCCACAGGAGCTAGCCTTTCCTGACTTGGATTTTTGTCTTCAACTTTTGAAATTTCTGTGGTGTTACTCTCTGAAGTTTCAGTTTTTGCTTTAGCCGATTCTTCTTCTGCCAGTTTCGATTGGTTCTGCAGAATTTCACTTTTCTTCTTCAAATTGTCTACACCATTAAAAATCTCAGGGCTTGGTGGGATGTTGTTCATGTCATCTGCAACAAGTTCTCCAGATTTATAGAAATTGAACCCATTATCTATAGAGAAGCTATTGTTTCCCATGTGAATACTGAAAAGTGATTCATTCGAAGCAACACTCCATTCCATTTGATTTCCAGGCCTGGTACCAAAAACTGAAGATGGAATTCGATTGGGATCATATCCAGTCTGACCTATCAATTGGTTTGTAGGTCTTACTGGTGAAGCTAGAGGTGCATGTAAATCCATTTCTGCCCTGGAATTATCAGCAGATTCTGATGAAGAATTCGACCTGAAACTTTCCTGTCGACCAAGAACACATGCTTCACTGTCTTTATCCTCAGAACCTGTTAACTGCTTGTCACTACCACCAGAACTTATCACAGCTTCATCTTTATTAGTTCCAATCCGATCCATTTTCTGATACATCATAACAATTCTCAGCAAACTAGAGCATGCAGATTAAGATCAAAGAAATGCAATTGGACACATAAGAAACTTACGAGACTTGATCAGATGATAATGTGATAGCCACCAAGTATCAATCCAGGTTCTTCCAAATAACTTGGAGCCAGGAAAAAGCCAAGAATGAGAAGTGATTTGAACCCAGAAAAACACGTATAAAACCTCGAGAATATTCGGTTACTCAGACAGGTGATGTTCAGGCAACGAATAACCGAATTTGTTGTCAATTTTTAAGAAAAATTTTGTAACCAACTATACGTTGGATACGAATGTCTAAACCCTTTTCGTTGTTAACTTGTAACAGATGCTTGGAACTATGTAATGAGCCGGTGCTGTCAACATGATTATCTGTAATGTAGGAGGTTTTGACTAGATTGTGATTATCTGTAGATTTTAAGTTCTACAACTTCCAATCATTTTTAGTGATTTAAGGAAAAGAAAGTTGGGAAGGTTATTTTTTTGTTGCAAAAATAGTAAAAGTAATGTTGATTTTGTTTTGTTAAGGAAATAATTTTTATCAGATAACACGCTTTTTTCAAAATTTATAATAAATTGGACTAACAAATTAATAATATTTACTTCTTAAAAATCATAAAAAAATTAATTTAGTTTTAAAAAATTAATTAATTTACAAAAATTGATGATTAATTAATTAATTTATCAATTTTTAATAAAAATTATTAAAATAAATCGAGCCAAAAAATTAAAAAAAATAATCAGTTAAAAGTTTTTATAATTAAACTAAATCAATCGATCTAATGCACAAGAGAATGGTGCTAATGTAAATATAGAAGAGAGGATAAGATTAAAAAAGAAGAGGTTCAGCTTAGTTTCCTATCTCTACAATATGACTATTTGCAAAAAGAAATTCCTGAGAAGGGAAAAAAACGGAAGAAACTAAGACATGCTTCGAGCTCCAGGTCATGGCGTTTCAATGGAGGCAACTTTTGAGAAGCAGCTACAAACCACTGGAACTAATGCTTTAAACTGTAAGTTATACAACTTCATTCTTTAAGCTACTTGGTATTAATCACCCATTTCATCAAGAAAGGAACCTGAGAGAACTTGAATCTCTCTCCGAAGCACATACAAGCATTAACCAGAACTTATCTGCACAGGAAATGCTTATATCCCATAAACAGTGCTCAAATTACTGACGTCTGTCTTCTTCGCAGACGATAAATTGTGCAGATTGGTGACTTCTGCAACATTTGTCCGAGCAAACTTGGCGAGAAAAAGCAAGAACAGTGCTTTTAGCTTCCTGGAACTTCATGTTGATTCCCTGAAGGTAAAACATTCTTGCCTGGAGACACTTCTTTCTGTGTTTTGTGTCAGGAGAGGAAGCAAATTGATGGGTTTCGAAAGGGTTTGAGCAGAAATTGTACCAAGTTCAATGAATTGATTCATATTGGATTAATTTCCTCCAATCAAAGGTTTGTTAAGAGTTTAGAAAGAAATTAAACTAAACTCAAATGCGTTTGAAATATCGAATCTCACTTCATCTTTATATCACTTCAGTGAATTAACGAACAATTATCCTTATATGTAACTCACTTCATGGTTATATCAGATTTGTGCGATGAGGAGGAGAAGGATACATCAGCGGAGTGATACGTATGTACTATTGGAGCCAGGACAAGACGAGATGTTTGTTTCAGAAGAAGAGTTAAAAGCCAAATTGAAAGGTTATCTCGAGAACTGGCCAACCAAGTCTCTGCCCCCAGACCTTGCAAGGTTTGAATCCATTGATGATGCTGTTTCTTTCCTAGTAAGTTCTGTCTGTGAACTTCAGATTGATGGAGATGTAGGATCAGTTCAATGGTACCAAGTTCGCTTGTAGTGAGAAAAGCAGGAGGATATTAATGTCGGTTTCAGTTTCCGAAGTTTATATGTCCGATTGGAAGGCGACCCATGTCCTGGAATTGTGCATCTTGAGCCTAAGTCCTATCTGTTTAGCCTGATGTTGCTTAGAAATTCTTAAGACAACCTTAGAGCAAACTGGTTCTGAAGTTCCTGGCACGAACTCCTTTATATGCTAACTCACGAAGAACAAACAAGATCCTAACTTCACCAAAAAAGTTGATCCACTGAAGTATCAACAATGTAAATTGTTCGATTAATGAAAAAGTTTAGGACTCATCATTTCAGTGATCTTTATAATTATTATGTTTTTAAATTAACAAATAGGTACGAGTAATTTAATTATTATAAATTATAATGACGGAAAGAATTTAGTTACGAAAGAATTCGTTTTATTTATCTCATTTTAAGTCTTACACAAGTCAGTTTTTGCTTATATACAAACAACTAGAAAACAAAAGCAAAGGCCAATGTCTGATTACAAACAACCTTACTTTACCTAAAATAAACATTACACGTAACTATACAAAATATAGAAAAGCTATGCATAAAGTTAACATCTCCCCCTAAAGTTGGAGTTTGGTAGACATCAACCAAACCCAACTTGGAAAGAAGAGAAGTAAAAGTTGGTGCTGCCAAAGCTTCAGTAAAAAGATCTGCTAATTGTTCCTTGAAATAAATATGAGCAGAGCAACAAAACTAAGCTTGTATTGATCATGAACTACATGACAGTCAATATCAAAATATTTTGTGCGTTCATGAAAAACCGGATTAACAGTAATATATATGGCAGCCTTATTATCACACCATAAAGGAATAGGTGAAGTAAAAGAAATCTGTAAATCATACAAAATATAAGAAATCCATAACAATTCACACACAGTTGAAGCCATGCTGCGATACTCTGCTTCAACGGAAGATCTAGAAACCGTAGGTTGTTTTTTAGTCTTCCAAGTAACTAAAGAAGAACCCAAGAAAACACAGAAACCAGAAATATACCTTCGAGTCGTTAAGCATGATCCCCAGTCAGCATCTCAATAAGTCATAAGTGAACATATAGGAGATACAAGAGAAACAGAAGATGCAGTGGAAGCAGGAAAAAATAAGCCTGTAGAGGGACAACCCTTCAAGTATTGTAACAAGTGAAGAGCAGCATCCCAATGACCTTTACAAGGATCATAAAGGAACTGACTTAGCTGTTGAACTGCAAAAGTAATGTTAGGACGAGTAAATCCCAAATATAGTACACGAGTAAGTCCCAAATATAGTAGCCTACCAATTAACCTTCTATACTGTCCTGTGTCATCTAGTAACTGACCAGATTTGTCAGTTAATTGCAAGCCCTTAAGCAGTGATGTAGAAACTGGTTTTACTCCAATCAAACCCAAATCAGACAGAATATCCAAAACATACTTCCTTTGATTGACATATAAACCAATAGATGATCTAGCAATCTCTAAACCAAGGAAATATTTAGCCGGGCCAAGATCCTTGATGGTAAAAGCAGTATGTAGAAAACTTTTAACGTCATTTAAGATAGCTTCAGATGGTCCAGTCAACAAAATGTCATCCACATAGATAAGAAGTGCAACAAAAGTAGAACCAGTGGATTTGGTAAACAAGCAATGATCATGTTGTAATTAACAAAACCATAAGAAACCAAGTGTTTAGTAAATTCAAAATTCCACTGTCGTGAGGCTTGCTTTAAGCTATATAAGGACCGATTCATCTTGCAAACTTCATTAGGTCCAGCCTTAGCATACCCATCCAGAGGTGTCATATAAACTTCCTCATCAAGAAAGCCATGCAAAAACGCATTATTCATATCTAACTGATGTATAGGCCAAGAAAAATGTGCAGCAATAGCTAGTAATAAACGAACAGTTACTGTTTTAGCAACTAGTGAAAAATTATCAGTAAAGTCAAACCCTTTAATTTGGTGATAACCTTTTACTACTAACCTAGCCTTATAGCAATCAACAGTCCCATCAGGCTTAAGCTTCACCTTATAAATCCATATGGAACTAATGGCCTTCTTACCATCTGGTAAAGGGGTTAAAATCTAAGTCTGATTGGATTCCAGTGCAACCAACTACTACTGCATAGCTCTTATCCAATTTGCATTAGATTTAGCCTGATGATAAGATTGAGGTTCCTGAATATTTAAAACATTTGCCAAAAAAGACATGTATGTGGAGGTAAGGTGTGAGGTAGGTATAAAAGGAAAAGTAGAAGGGGTATATAGGCAGATGAACTACAACTAAAAGACTGTCAGTGAGAAGATGAAGATAAAACATCATTGTTGGTTATATGAGACAAAAAATCATTTAGCCAGGCTGGTTTATATGATATTCTATTACTTATACGCAAACAGGGAGTGGTAATAATTGGGGAAGTTGGAGAAGGAGATGATGAAGATTCTGTGATAGGTGGATCAGTGTTTAAAACTTGAAAATTAATAAGAGAACTAGTAGAATCAGAAGTTAAAACATCAAGAATGTCAGAAGGCTGATTAGCTGGAACCAAGGAAGTCGAATAGTTGGTGGGGCACTAAAAAAAGACTGATAAGGGAAAGTATTTTCATAAAAAACTATATCTATAGAAACAAGAACAGAATGAGAGTCATGATAAAACAATTTATAAGCCTTTTTCCCAAGACTATATCCCAAGAAAATACATTTATATGCCCTTGGAGCAAATATATCCTTACGGGGTTGAACATTTGTGGTAAAACAAAGACAACTAAAAGATTTTATATGATCATACTTGGGTGGATAACCCTATAAAATCTCATTAGGTGTTTTCCACCTTATAAGAGAAGTAGGAAGTTTATTTATGAGATAGGTTGCTATAAGTATAGAATCACCCCAAAATTGTTTAGATAAAGAAGCTTGAAACAGAAGAGCTCGAGCTATCTGTAATAAGTGTCTATGTTTTCTCTCTAATATCCCATTTTATTGTGGTGTATAAACACACGAGTTATGATGGAGAATACTCAATTCCCTAAACAATTTTTGACACTCCCCACTTAAGAACTCAACTCCATTATCAGTTCGTATGGTTTGAACTGACTTCTAAAACTGAGTTCTTACTATCTTAAAAAAATATCTAAAACTTGGATCACCTGACATTTATGATTCATCAAATACGTCCAAGTTGCCCTACTGTAATCATCCAGTATTGTCAAGAAATATTTCCGACCAGATATAGAATGTTGACTATAGGGACCCCAAATATCAATTTACTGGAAAACAGAGACAGTATGAATAGTACTAGAAGGAACTGACAATCTGTGTTGCTTAGCAAGTGGGCAAATATTATAAATACCAGCTACACTAGTAATTTTATTATCAAAAGAAACATTGTGTCTAAGTACAATGTCAGAAACATGACCTAAACATTGATGCTAAAGTTTGTATATAGACATAGAATGAACATTATTGGTACTACTTTCAGCAGTACACAAAGAATATCCGGCTATTGTGTCAGCATTGAAGGAATCCTTGTCTAGGATGTATAGCCTGCCTACAACCTCACAAACTGCCAATATTTGGTTAATCTTCAGGTCTTACAAAATGCGGTAATTTGGATAAAATGTGAAGGTAACAAAGGATGTGGTTGCAAGTTTATTAACAGACAAAATGTTGAACTTGAAAGTAGGTATATGTAAAGTTTCTATCAATACAAGTTTATTAGGTAAGAAAACATCACCGATGTGATGTACACGGTTATGAGTTCCATCTTGAAGATATATAGGTATAGATGTGTTAGGTACAATAGGTTTAGTTAACAAAGAAATATCCACACATATAATTTGAGGCTCCTGTATCTAATATCCATAAATCTAAACTTATGCCATCAAGACTAAAAAGAGCTAGAAAAGAAAGTGTACCGACAAAATCCGAAAGATATGCCAGGTTCACCATGAGAGGATCTGAGATTGCTTTATTCTTTACTAGCTTCAACAATTCTTTTTTGATCAATTTAGATAATGGAGGATTAGAAGTGCTAACAGTAGTATCTACCACTAATTTACTATTATCTGCAGTTAATGAATTATCTTAATTCACTGCTTTAGCAGTATAGGACTTCTCACTTCCTTTGCCTCTCCCATTCTGCAGCTTCTTGTACCAATCTGGTTCACCAGTGAACTTAAAACAATTTTCTTTCAAATGACCGTTCTTCTTGCAATAAGAACAGTGCATCTCACCCTTGTCACTATTGCCCCATTTATGCTTAGATTGTTTCCCTCCTCCATCTATAACCCTCTTAGTATTCTTTATATTCACTAACATAGCACTATGCTCCACTCCTTCATTAAAAACTATCCGCACCTCCCTTTGTTTTTCTACCCTTAAGACCATAGAGTATGCCTTATTGATAGATGGCAAAGGTTCCATAACCAAGATTTGATTCCTAATATGATCATAATTCTCATTTAGACCTAGGAGAAATTGCATCAGCTGATTCAAGGAAGTCAAATCAGTTAGAGCCCTAGGTGCTCCACAAACACACTGTGTTGCTGCCCTACAGGTACACTACGGGACAGGCATGAGACACCAGAGTTCATCCCACAATTTCTTAAGACCAGTAAAGTACTTAGCTACAGACATAGTTCATTGTGATGTTGTACTAATTTGTCTTTGTAAGTGATACAACAATTGACCATTACTCTCTCCAAACCTTTATTCAAAATCTAACTAAAGTTCTCGAGCATAATTTGTATAAATAAAGGCTTCGACTATAGCCTTTGACATGGAGTTCAAAATCCATGATCTAACTATGTAATTAGTCCTAATCCATTTATCAAAGTCAACAGATCCTGGACTAGGTTTCTGACAAGTACTGTCGATAAATCTTAATTTCATCTTAGCTCCTAGAGCTATTTTAACCGATCTACTCCAACTCAAAAAATTATTTCTAGTCAAGACTACAGTAACTAAAATCATACCTGGATAGTTTGATCCTTGAAGGTATATTGGAGTTTCTTCAGGCGGAACCCTCAATCTAGGATAAAGAGTAGATCCAGTAGGTGAATCATATGGAAGGACAAGCTTTTCAGACCAGATGCGCACCCGTGAGAAGAAAACAAAATTCCCGAAACCTAACTCTTGGTCCCTTTATCCAGTTGCTCCTTCAAGACCAAAACCAAAAATAGAACCGTTGATGCAATTGACTGCCTGCAATAAGTCGAGCCAATCGATCAAGAACTACGATCAATCGCAATTTCATCGCCTTTCTCTGATACCATGAAAGAATTCGTCGTAGATGAAGAGAGAAGCTAAATAAGGACTAACTTTTATTTATCTCACTTTAAGTCTTACACAAGTAGTTTTTGCTTATACACAAACAACTAGAAAACAAAAGTAGAGGCCAATGTCTATTTACAAAATGACCTCAGTTTACCTAAAATAAACATTACATGTAACTATACAAAATACAGAAAAGCTATGCATAAAGTTAACAATTTATATACATAAACTTGATAAATATTAATTTGATTCTTTTAGCTTTAAATTCTTGTAATAAGCTAAGTTAATACATGCAATAAATTACTTGATGAACTGACTAAGTAGCTTAAAGATTTTGGTTAGGCTTAATAAAGGGTCGGGTCAAATTTTAATATAATTTTTTATTTCAATTTTATTAAAATTTAAATTTTAAATCTAAAATTCAAGCTTTAAATTGAGTTCAACTCTCAAAGTTGAAATTCAAAATTTTTTATTAGATCTAATCTAAGTTCAATTTCTTGTCAAGTCGGATATTTTTTGTTAAGACAAATTTTGGTATTCCCTTAATTAAAAATTAGCAACTAAATGTTAAGAAGCCGGTGAATGGCATTAACCACTTTGTTTTCTTCTACTTGTATTGGTAGAAAAGCTTTGATAATTGATAGTTACTCTTTTTCATAATCTATTTTTAAGTTAACTGACTAGGCTTTTTGATACTGACAAATCCTTTAAATTAACTAAGTGTATGGTTAAATCTCTTTCCGTATTTTAATTTAAGAGATTATCGATTGAAGTCGCAATAAAGAAGGCTACAATTTACTTAACACTTTAAAAAATGACTAATTGGGTATAAAAATAGACTCCAGTCTATATAATTTAAGAGATTGTCGAATCAAGTTGTAATAAAGAAGAGTACAATTTACTTAATACTTGGAAAAAATTACTAATTAAATATGAAAACATTTGAACGAATTTATCACTTAATTTTAAATTTGAAAATATACAATTTACAAAGTATTGGCCTTAAATTATAATGAAATGCTACTTAGGCCATTAACACTACTAGCACTAACTATAGTTGTATGTCTAACTCCAATTACAATGTAACTTTAGAGGCAAGCGTAAGATATAACAATTATGATGTCATTATCATTAACACTCAGATAAAGTTTCATTAAGGCACGAGATCTGAAAAGATTCTATAGTACCCAATTTTACCCTTGTTTAGTAGAGAAATATATAATAATTATGATGTAATTGTATAAAATCTTGGAAAAATTATAATTTTGGAAGACAGATAATATTTCTTTAAAGTCAATAACCTTTAGCAATTTGTGTAATAATTGAGAGGAAATTAAAGTCTTGTCAGTCTTTGTTTATGTTTTATTGCGTTCTCGTCTCATTAAGACCTTTCTTACTCCATCGTTTCCATTTTTGTCTTTTATCTAATACTTTAAATAAAAAAAATATCAGAAGCTACAACTTTTTAGCCAACAATTTGAAATTCACGACGTAGAAAAAAGAGACACACACTAAAAAGGCTAAAATTGACTCTTGTCCCACCGAAGTCGTCGCCAAGGACGTCAATGGATCTGCCAGACTGACCTGACTTATGGGAACCGATTCACCGATTCGTTGGTAGCCTAGTCTGACTTGATTTATTAATTTTTAACAAAATTTGAAAAGTAGGGACGTCTTGTCGTTTTTGGGAGGGCCAAAAAAATTCAACTTATGGCCCGATCAATTCTAAGTCTAACTTATTAATTTTAGACCGAATTGTCATCCCTAATCGTCATTAGAATAAATTTATTTACACTAAAATTTAAATTAAATTTGAACTTAAACATTAAAAATTTTAAGTTTGAAATTAATTTTACCTCCGCACGAAAGAATTATGATATGATACAATTTACTATTACTCTAATGGGGTGTTTGGTTGAGAGGAGTGACTATTTCATTCATCGTCTATTCCTGATAATAGTTTTTACTTTGTTTTGTTAAAAAAATTATACAAAATAAATAATCATAAGGTTTAGTTATTTTTAAATTACAGAATGTCTAAAAATACCTCCTATATTTAGCTATTCCTATAATGGCAACGGTGAATAATAATAATAAAATAATAATAATAATAATAATAAATTAATAATAATTCTAATTATAATAAAATTAATAATAA